>VZRW01011326.1:721019-825047 GCA_013398125.1 Aegotheles bennettii | reverse complement strand
GTGTGGTTGTCTGACAATTCATTTCACCTTTGTCCAAATAATGGTGCATTTTTGTGATATCTGGCTTCTGAGACCAATAAATGCCTTTCCTAGTGGATGGATGTTTTATGGGAGCCCGCGTGTTCTCCTTGTGTTGTAGAAATCAGAATTTATGTCGTGTTAGCAAAGAAAAACAAAAAATATCTATTTCCCAAGGAGACATGTAAAGTTTTGTAATTGTTTTAATCTTTTTTATATATTTCTTCTCCTTTTCAGTGCTATAAACTGTGATGGCCTTCTTTCAGCAAAGGTTGAATGGATCTGATTCATTTTTAAAGTGTTTTATTTCTTACTTGCTATCGGAGCAGGGAATCAAATGGGGCTGCTTTGGGAATATTTTTCCTAGTGGCATTCATTGCCTTTGGGCTCCCCCTGAGATGAGTGGGTTTGATGCACTGAAGAATGGGGTCCTTGTCCTGTGTGACCACAGGCAATGAGGATCCCCATGACCCCCATGATGTGTGTGAGTGGATTCAGCAGGGATCTCTTGAAGGAGAGAAGTTGAGCTATAGAGTGTCTCCAGTTGAGACATACAGTGTTTTAAAAATACAACTTTGTACAGGTATTTCTCAGCTTGACCAACATACAGCATCTTTAATATCTGCTTTTAAAGACACACACTCTGAGTTCAGTCCTGTGAGGAGGCCTTTGGGGGTGTGGAACAACCTTCTGCAGGTTCCCCACAGATACATACCCATGTCAGGGGTTGCACAGCTTGTGCAGTGCTAGGGAGGCAATGTTAATATGAAATTTCTACTTATTTTGAAAGGAGAACTCATTTGATCTTGTTTCCAGTCGTCTTGACCTAAAATCATCTTCCCCCTTTCTTGAAGATTACTGTCAGCTGAAAGTTGCTGTAAATTACAACAGTGGAAGCCATGTACTGGGTCTCACCTGTCACGCCTCTTCTCTGTTCCCACTATCCTCCCTCCTAAACATGGGACCTTCAGTAATGTCACTGCTGTGCCAGCAGACAGCACCCTTACAACAAGGCAATGCTTCTCTGCCCATTTTAGGTCCCCACTGAAATTTCAAGCATTTGTACCACCTTGGAGAGCCTATTTGAGAAGGTGACCTTGGTTTTCCATTTCTTTTTTAAGATGGGAAAGAAAAAAAAAAAGGAAAAATAAATCTGTCTACCTGTATGTTCAAATTCTGTGTCACACTAAAGTATAGAAATTCTTTGAGAGAGAAACATTCTGCGGTTAATAAATATCTGACTAGTTATTTTTATAATGATTATCTATGGAAGCAGCAGGATTTCACTCTGGTTCTTTTGAGCCAGATACGTTTGCATTTATTATTAGAGTAAGTTGAGGTGTTATGTGAGTAACAAGACAAATGTCATTTGACCCACTTGCTCCAATCATTATTGTCTTTACATCTGCCAGGTTCCCTAGTTTGGATTTTACTCAGTTTTAATATGTACAATGTGTTTAGTTTTAATTTGCTATAATCTATAACTTACAGGTGAATTATTTGTCCTTGTGAAATAAAGCAGGAAACTGTATCTTGACAAGTAAAACCTCTGAGCTAGAACCACGCAGTATTGATGTGCATGTGTTATCTGGCAGGGTACGTGTGCTGTCTTCCTCTGGTATCTTAGGAAATGTTGGGAAAACGCAGTAGTTAGTGATTTCAGGGAAAATCCCACCAATCCACATGCCTCTGCTTTCATATCCAGCTGAGATATCTGGAGCTATGCCTGTGTTTTATCATATATTCACAGCCCCCCAGATAGAAACCAAAATAGAATTTCAGGATGTGGAAATGAAGTTGGTTCAAAATCAATTAGCAGCTGTTTTCTCTGTTGTCTCTGCTGCTTCCTTTTTCCCTACTCTAAATCATAATTCGTGCACCGTGAGACCAACACTTTTAAGAGCACTGGTTTAGATATCTTTATTAGCTAGGAAATGCTATCGATTTTGTTTTTCTTTAGGATGTCTGGCTCTCTGCATTCATATTCTCATCGACAGTGAGATCTATATGCTCTGCAGTGTTGTAACATGAGAGCTTGGCAAAACGATTGTTTTGTAGCTGTTGCAGAAACTGTGGGAAATTAAATGTTTATTACGGCGTGAGGCAATACTATTATTCATATTGTAGTTGTATGAGGCAATGCAAGCTTCTGATTTTGATGAAGACTTATGGAGTCTAAAAATAACTCATCCCCAGTACAGAAAAATATGTGAAAATATACAGTCTATCCCCTAAATCCACAGCATTAAGTTGAATTAATAGAAGAACTTGTACAGTACGTGGTTGAATCTGTGAGGGATATAGTGTGATACTGTATATTTGCCTAAAAGCTCACTCTGACAGCAAAAACAATGTACCACAGTATGTTTCTCTCTTATCTAATGGAAAGAATAACACACGGAGGCTCAATTCTTGTAATGAAAACCCCCACATTAATTTTATTTTTTGATGTGTCATTGTAATTCAAGAGATGTTTTTAATCTCAGGATTGCTAGGGCACAATAAACCATTTAAAAAGTATTTGGCAAAGATCCCTGTGCTTAGCAACAGCTCCTTTCATTTAAAACTGTTTTTTGAACCAAGCTATTCAAAGCTTTGTTCCACTTACTAAAATAAAGTATCTTACTTCAAACAAGTATTTCAGAGAATATAATCAAGAGGACAGCATTCAAATACAGAAAACATAAAGGGTAGCAGCATGAAAACCTCAAATACTTTGTGTATGTTTCCTTGTTTTTCATTAAGAAAAACTATATAAAAATACACTCCTGGTTTTATTTTTCTTTGTGCCATTATAGGGTTTTTAATACTCCATTCCTTGCCATGTTCTGAAATTCTTCATTACTAGATTTAAAGTAAAATTGGCTGTGAAGAATTTTGGTGAATGAGCGATTGCATTGAAGTGGTGCATTTTCTAGTCCTCTAAGTGATAGAAAACAACTACAGAGAAGCTAAATATAGCTTAAGGTCTATTCATTTTGCTGCTGGCTTTGTACTCCTGCGTGAACTACAGTGTTAATCCACTGCAGAGTATCCCTGTGACAGCTCTGCTCTCCAGTGAGATACACTTGTTCACTTTCAGCTTTGTTCTCTAAGTTTACACGGACAATTTACTGCAGAGTTGTGTGAGTATTGTTTTCACTTTGTTTTAGTTCTGCCTTCATTTTGCTTGCTCTTTGTATCAAAGGCATTGCCAAGATAATGGCTCTGGTGACAATGCAAACGCAGTTTCCCTTCGTGAGTGAGTGGATGTGGCTCATTCTCCAGCAGTTCCCGTTTCACCTGCACACCTCAGGAGCTAAGGGAGGGTGCATCGGGTGAACATCCTTTGCTGTGAAGAGAATCGAAGTAACAGTCAGCTTACAGGAGTCCTGAGAGTCCTCAGTTCTCTCCGAAGTTGAGAGGTTGAGGTGAGGGTTACAGAGGGCTGAGCATAAAGAATAGTTCTGTTTTGGAGCAGATTTTGCTAGTTTAAAATGTTGTTTAGTTTAGAAGTGAGAACCATAGACTTGAAAACTCCCAGGCCAGAAAAGACCATGGATCTTTAGCTCTGACTCTCACTCCGTCCTGCTTCCCCAGGCTGTGGTTCCTAGGGTTACAAGCACAGCCAACAAACCTTCCACCCTGCCACATGTTCACAGGAAGCTATCCTGACCATCCTGCATGTAACTGGGAAAATGTTCATGGTCCACCAGAGGCTTGGGGATAAATGCCCCGAGAGGACATTTGAGTAGTGGTGAGTCTGTATAGATAACGCTCTGTAATTTTCTCAGGATGGCCATGACTGTAACACCAGTGCAATTTTAATCTCACATTGTGTGGGCAGAAAAATGGTTATTTCCAAGATGTTAAAAAGCTAATCTATTCTGATAAGTTTTTGTATCTTGCATAGATATAGCTTCTTTCCTTTTTTTTTTCTTTTAATTTTACAAACCAAGTTGGGAGCCTTGACATTTATTGGGCCCCCATATTTTTCATTTATATTCTCTCTAGTCTTCACCATCTGTTATGACAGTAAATAAGTTTCAAATAAGCCATATCTTCCTCAGCATGAGTTGCTTTTTCTGCAAAAAAAAAAAAAAAAATTAAAGTTGCAGTTGGATGTGATATTTGAAGTCACAGCTTGTCTTCAAATATTTAGTGGCGTATTCCTCTGCCAAGGGATATCAATCTGCCAGTTGCCTTGCTTACAGTATAATAAAGATTATCCATTCCCTTCTTTCATAGATATGTCAAGGCTTTTAATTACTATAGTTCAGGAAGTAGCTCTTTCCACTGGCTTTTTCAATTTTGCTTTGACTTAATATGGTTTCTTCTTATCTTTTTGCACATTGAATTCCAAAAAGAGGAGGCAGTGCCTGACTTTGGATGACCTGTGATCTTCCCTGGGCTTTAACAACAGCCACTTCTGTTGCTGTAAGCTTCCTTAGTGGTAGGTGGGTATTTCAGATGTTGGTAGCCAACCTTAAGACGCTTGGCAGAGAACTTGTTTTTTCCTTATACTATATATAGCCGTGGCAGTAAATTTGAGGAGCCACATATAGTTTGGGGGTTTTTATATTTATCTTCTCATCTTTATTTTCTGCTGTGGAAGTACATTCCAGCGAGAAGGGATGTGACTGAGAAGTCAAGTTTGCATAGGCATGCCACTTTGCTTTCAGATCTTTCCAAATTTGTCTGGTTCCTTGATTATGAATGTTGTGCCACATGGAGGTATTTTCTTTGTCATTTGAGGATAATGCTGGAACATCACAGGTGGTTTTTATTGTGTAGTAAACTGCAACAAATGTTCCTTGAAACTTCCCCAAAGTAGCTCCTCTAACAAGGGAATGCCCAAAACCAAAAATATTGCTAGAACAGTAAACATTAATGTTTCTTGTGGACCATATTTTTTAAATTCTTCTAAGCTGTTCAACAGGTAATCTCTGCCGCACGGGCTTCCCAGATGTGTTAGCAGGGATCCCCTGGTAAATGAGTAGTTGTAATTGCTCCTTCTCCCTTCCATCCCTAGCAGTATGTTCTGTGGTTCCAACCATCGCCGTACCAAAGTATCTTTTTCTGAATCCTCCTTTGATTCTTCTAAAGGCTGTAAATTTACTTCTACCAGGTAGATTTTAAAATCTGCTTCTTTCATTGGTGTTTGGACCTGTGGTACCAATTGGTACTTTCAGATGGCATCAAAGAGGACACTGTGGCTGAGTATCAGCTTTGCAAAACAAAAGGAGCTGAGGTTGCAGTATGATTTATGTGGAAAGACTCAGGCAACTTCTGCAATAGCTACAACATTCATTATGCAAAGGTACTTTTGAGTAAAGAAAGAGGTTTTACAGCATTAAAATAAAGTCCATATTACAGTCAAAACTGATGGGCAATTAAGATTAACCCTTTTGTTTGTAAGAAGATTTTGGTATCCCTTTGATATCCATAAGCTGCTTACTATAACAATAAAGCTTTATTTTTATGTATGCAATTGGTTTTCCTTTTCACCTGTAAATAGAGTAATTGCACTTTTTTATGATTTTCCAGTATTAGATTAATTTTATAGCGTGTTCTGAAATTTCATTCTCTTTCAGCATCAATCTTTGTTTTCCTTTTATTACAGAATTATGCTTACAAATAACATCATTTCATAACAATAAACATAAAAATATTAGGCAATAGAGCAGTTACAGGTTTATAGAGTAAACATTTAGTTTGAAAGAAAATTTCACTGGCTTATGCTGCTATTTCACACAAGTGGCAAGGTCAAAAACTCTGAGGGTTGTGAACAAAGGCATTTATACCCTAGAGGGGGGGGACAAAATATTCAGGGATCAATTAATAGAGAGAGAACATAGTAAGAGGTTCTCTTGTCCACAGTTTATCTGTTTTAGGGGAAAGGTCTTGGATAAAATACTGATTTTCAAGGAAGAGTTAGCATACAGTGCAGGGTACCTTGTATCAAAGCCATATGATGCTCCACAGAATTCAGTTTCTTTCCCCTTACCTTGCTGAGTGCCAGGTGTTTCAAAAGAGAATTAAAAATCTCCCCACGCTGCTTCTGCAGACCAAGCACACTTCTAGGTAGTGTAAAAGGTGACAAATGTGAAGCCAGATGATTAGTACAGGGCAGGAGCTGTTTAAGAAAAATACTTTTTCCTTAGAAAAAGAATTGGGAGAATTTTCAAAGGTGCAGAATAGAATTTCTGATCCAAGTGTGAAAAGAAGAAATAGGCGGTGGTCAGGAGATTCACAGGGAATTTGGAGAGGGAAGGGTTTTGCTTTGGATGAGGAAATTTATGTGACCTCCTGATCACTTACCAAATGCTCTGCTCACTTAATCCAGATTTGCTTACCAGAAAACCAGGATCTTTTCCTGGCTTTCTTTTACAGCAGTAGTAAAAATAAAAGTAGAAATATCTTGGAATTCTATCAATGTCAAAAGGACACTTTGCAATTTGAAAAACGTTCTGGACTAAGAGGACAATTTTTCTGACAGTTAAATGTCATTTTTATTTTGTCTCTTTTCAGTGTAAAAGTGCACTTTTTAAATTATAGAATCATAGAACCACAGAATGGTTTGGATTGGAAGGGACCTTAAGGATCATCCAGTTCCAACCCCCTGCCATCATGGGCAGGGACACCTCCCACTAGACCAGGTTGCTGCAGAACTTTTTAGAATTAAATAGTTTTGAATCCTAAAAGAGGAGTTTCTCATGGTAAGAGCAAATGTTTAAGAGTCAAGACACTGTTTCCAGGACCATTTAGAGTCTCTGCACAAGAGTGCTATTCCCATGCGGAGCGGCTTGCCCTCGGCTCCCTGCCACATCCTGTAGATGTGTCTCATGCTCAGCTAAAGCACTCCCATGTTTACAAGTCTCTAAGTCAGTCCTCCAAGACTGGCTTTTCTTTTATTATTTTCTTCATTTTTTAAAGTCATTTGCAGTAAAGAAATGCTATATAACACAAAATGAGATGGATTTGCTTCACACTGGTTTTGCAAAGTATTTACAAGTAAAGTCTTTAATCACATACCACAGAATGAATCTGACTTTAATTCTCAGCTCCGCTTCCCATTTCCTGTTCGTTTCTGGGCAATAGATGTTGATTGTCAGGTTTTCAGGACTTTGTCCTTTCTCAGTCCTCTCATTTCTTGTCCTGAGATTCTGTGAAGTTACCCAGCTGGCACTCTCAGGCCCTGGGGATTTGGAAAGCTTGAGCTCAGTGAGTACTTTCTGAGTTATTTCTCTGTTCTGGGCTGAGATTTCATCTTTTGTGTTAATATTCCTGATAGTTGCCTACATGATGGGCCTTTGTGTGAAGGTAGGCACACGTGTTGGAAACTTAGCCTGCACACTGTCATTTGTTGACAGTGCCATTGAATATTGAACTGCTGAACCACATTTTTCCTACTGCTGATGTGCTTACAGCGTGACTTCTTGGTTTTTTGCTTTAATAACTTTAATGTTTCTTGCTACTTGCATCCGTATCCTTCTGAGATTAATCCCATGCTCGTCTTTTCTGCATTCCCTTGGCCATCTGACCTTATTTCCACTTTCCGTGTGCTTCTCTCTTCTATGTGGGATCAGTCAGTAGTTAATGTTTAGTGAATTCAGAATTTGATATGCCTGCTTAAAGTCCACTGATTTTATTTTGCTGGTTTTCTTTCTTTTTAAGATTCTAAACTTTCTCATCCAGTTTCTCTCTACAAACAATAAGAGCATTTCTTGTAGCTATCTCCTTCGTTTGCAAAAGCTGTCATTGATGCTTTCTAAGAATTTGCAGGCCAATTTGTGTTTTGTTTTATTTTATTTCTTTTATGACACAACCAAGTATGTAAAATCTTCCTGTTTTGGCCAACTCGTTTTTAGTGATTCTACCAGTATGTCACAAAAAGCCTCATCCACCTGATTTTCTTGATCTGGCATTCTGCAGTGGATAGTCATCATGATAAATGCTCATGTTCTTTATCGTTGTATGTAATCTTGCTCTTTGCCTTCCTGATCTTGAAGCAAATACATAAAGTGTTGTCTCTAACACAGAAAAATGATGCGAGAGAAGAGGCCAGTGTGGACACAACTCTGGAGTGCTATCCTTCAAAGTCCAACTCTTGGAGGCTTAATTCAGCTGTAGGAGCAGAGAGGGCAACCTTATAATATTTGCCCTTTGAAATGCTATCTTTCAGAGGTGACCTTTAAGCTAACTTGGGAGTCTGACAACCTGGGTCCTCGGAACAAGATTCTTTTCACTGTCAGCCTCTTACAGCTGATATTTCCTCTGCCTCTGTTCAAAATAGTATCTCCTTCCGATTCTACCTGCCTTGCTTCATAACTCTCCCCTAACTCATGCTATCGGTCAAGTCAAATAAAGTTAGTGAACTGTTCTCTTTCTCTTCCAGAGACTTCTTTGAGTGTATAATTCTGTTGTCTTCTTTGCAGACTTTATTCCTCTTAGGTTCAATATTCTTCTCTGCAGTACCACAGCCGTTCAAGGACGCTGTAGCACTATGGGAAGATCCATAGTCCTGCAGCACTGCACGCTCATGTTGGTACTTCAGCAAACATTAACCATGAAGTTAATCAGGAAAGAGCTCAAAAACACTTTCCTGACCTGGCAGGAGTAAAATAAGAATTTGACAGCATACAAAATTAGGGAAAACTATATTAAATCATATGGATGGTTTCCAAGAACAGAAGAGTGCACATGATTACCAAATCAGCCATTGCCATCTTTGGCCACGGCCATTGTGTGGGTTTGCTCATGCTTGTCCAGGCTGTGACTGATGCAGGTGTTCCTAATAGCAGCTTTTAAGAGTTCATGCATCCGTTTACATCGCTTTTGGAGTTCTGGACCAAAGTTATGCATTTTAAAAATGAGCTACAAAATGTACAAGGCAGATTCCTATGAATGAGGTTGAAAATGCAGTGAGGTTTTTTGTAACAGCTCAGATCTGTATTAGGAATTTTAGTAGTTTTTTTGGTTTCTTTAAAAACATTGAAAACTACTCTGGGTTTTGTTCATCACAGTCACATCCACACTGTTCCCAAGGGTTGCTTCATTAAAAACTCTCCTTTCAGAAAAATCCTGCTTGAGCCCACACCTCAGCCCCTGAAGACCCTTCCGTAGGGGATCAGATGTGCACACTGTGTGTGAGATGCAGTGGTCCAGGGGTAACACCTGTCCCTGAAACTCTTGCAGCTTCCCTGCCAAGGCCTTCCAGAACTCTCTTTTCCTCCATTCATCTGCACTGTGCAAGAGCTGTGACCTGAGATGTGTCCCTGGTTCATGGGAGCTTGTACATCTTTATCAACAAGACAATCACAGAAGGGAGGGCCTAAAAAGCCCTGTGGGATTTTCAGCTTTGGCTTCTGCGTTTTTCCCCGGCGTTACCAGGGCCTGTCAGCACTTTGTTCCTGATTAGTCAGGCAGCTAACAGAACACTACTGCTACCTCTGTACTTCTCCATACTTCTCTGGACTGTATTGTGTTCTTGCCTTGTCAGTGTATTTTTTTATCTGTGCAGTTGTTTCTTTGGTTGAATTAAATATGTTTGTTTTTCTAAATGACAGCAAATCTGGTATTTTGGTGTACTTCCATATTACTCCATCAATCACTGGAAGAGGACGTTGACACAGTGTTAGGGTTGGGGTTTTTTTAAGTAAAACTAGGCTGGTTTTATTATTTTGTAGTGTACTATTTTCCACTATTCCCATTGGACTGGGAAAATTGAGATTTCATAGGCTTAATCTTCTCAGCTAATGTTATGAGCTAAAGCTAAGTAGCATTTGTTGGAAAACAATGTTGATTTTGTGTTCAGCTCATTCTTCTGTTTGGCAGAGATGTAACAGATACCATGCATTAGTTGAAACTTATTTTTTTCACTGTATGACTCCATCTCTACTTAGATGATTGCTAATTAACTATATTTCAAAGATTATCTTTGGTTTTTAATGATACAATAGGTAAAGTTTTGCCTCGGTGTCTGTAGTTGAAATAGTGTCAAGTGATACAAATATCTAAGAGTTGTCTAAGATGATCTGAAGGGAAGAGGTAACAGGAGAGAGAAACAGAATTTACAAAAGATCAGAACAGAAAGAACCTTGGGTCTGGCCAAAATTAGGTCTTTGACCATCAGATATGAATTAATTTGTTAGATGGATTAATGGCAACGTGAAGGCTGAAAGGCAAATGGGTAAGATGAAGTCAGACCACTGTTCTCTGGAAGTTAATTCCACTGCTGTAAGATGCTGGAGAAGGGCAGCAAGTTGATAAATGAAAAAGTATTTGAGGGGTTGGAATTATTAGTGCTAGTGGTATTTAAAGAAAATGAGTTACAACACATGTGTTACTGTTTTGGGAAAAAAGGAAAGCTGCTAGGGGAGGGGATTGCTGGGTGTGTCAGCCCACAGATGGAGGCTGGAGGAGAGTGGGCAGTTGCAGACTGACACGTTCACAGTGGCTGTAGATTCCCTGCAGGGTCAAAGACCAATAAATAGGAAAGGAGAATATATGAAGAAATGGGTGTTGTCACTGGAGTGTGGCTGATTCACGCTCACAAAAATGGTCTGTTTTGCAGAGATTTTGAAGTGCTGAAGGGTTTGAATTAATAGGTTGTTATGTAGAAGAGAGGTAGAATCATAG
Source organism: Aegotheles bennettii (assembly GCA_013398125.1). Classification (NCBI taxonomy): domain Eukaryota; kingdom Metazoa; phylum Chordata; class Aves; order Caprimulgiformes; family Aegothelidae; genus Aegotheles; species Aegotheles bennettii. The sequence goes on along the minus strand of VZRW01011326.1, from coordinate 814,409 downwards.
AATGGTTTGGGTTGGAAGGGACCTTAAAGATCATTGATACTGTTGGCTTTTTGAGCTGCAAGCACACACTGCTGGCTCATCTTGAGCTTCTTATCAACCAACACCCCCAAGTCCTTCTCCTCGGGGCTGTTCTCAATCCATTCTTCACCCAGCCTGTATTTGTACGTGGGGTTGCCCCGACCCAGGTGCAGGACCTTGCCCTTGGCCTTGTTGAACTTCATGTGGTTTGCATGGCCCCACCTCTCAAGCCTGTCCAGGTCCCTCTGATGCCATCCCTTCCCTCCAGTGCATTGACCGCACCACACAGCCTGGTGTCATCAGCAAACTTGCTGAGGGTGCACCTTGTCCCACTGTCCCTGTCACTGACAACGGGGTTGGAGAACGGATCCCAATACGGATCCCTGAGGAATGCAACTTGTCACTGATTTCCACTTGGACATTGAGCCATTGACCACAACCCTCTGAGTGCAACCATCCAGCCAATTTCTTATCCACTGAGTGGTCCATCCATCAAATCCCTGCTTCTCTAATTTAGAGACAAGGATGTCACGTGGGATGGTATCAAATGCTTTGCACAGGTCCAGATAGATGACATCAGTTGCTCTGCCCTTATTCACCAGCTGTGGAACCCCTTCATAGAAGGCCACCAAATTTGTTGGGCACGATTTGCCTCTGGTGAAGCCGATGTTGGTTGTCACCAATCACCTCCTTCTTTTCCGTGTGCTTTAGCATACGTTCCAAGAGGATCTGCTTCATGATCTTACCCGGCACAGAGGTGAGACTGACTGGCCTGGAGTTCCCTGGGTCTTCTTTCTTTCCTTTTTTTAAAAATGGGGGTTATGTTTCCCCTCTTACAGTCAGTGGGAACTTCATCTGACTGCCACGACATCTCAAGTGATGAGACAGGATTTCTGTTTAGGAAATCCAGATGAAGAAAATGTAGATACTAAATACGTAGTGCAGGTGATGTAGGCAGGACCAAAGCTTAGTGGAGAGGAACAACCTGGTATTTGGATGTTCTTCATTTATGCTCCTGAAAACACAGGATGGAACTCTGCATATTCTATATATGCCGTTAATGAATGTGAGTTTTGTATGCTCTATCCTCAGTTACAGCACTTTCCAGTCTTTTCCAGTTCTCCTCTGGTAAGAATTCTTACATCTCTTAAATTTTTTTGCATCGTCTTTCTGAGACCATGACTACACGTAAAAGCGGAACTTTTTTATGAAATAGCATACACTTTTCAGCACTACGGTTTCATCTTCTGCATCATTCTATAATAATATTTATTTCTTGGGAATACAGCTGCTTTGGATCTGCCTGATGAGAAGACTTAATTCCCTTGATACAGCTGATGACATTAACAGAGGATCGTGTAAAGCCTATGAGTGGGATTTGCTTTTTCTTATGAAAATATTACTATAACTAGCTAAAATAGTTTTTTTTCTATACAAGTGTTATTTCATTTATGAATGTAATGTAATTTACATGCCTTAACACCAATCCTCAAAATAGTCCGTTCGTTCTTTGCCGTGATGACCATTGTTCACTTGCTTGTACCAAATGTTTCCAGCTCCTTAGGTAATGTTGATATTTAAAAAAAATCTTTTCCTCTCATTAATGATTATTTTCTTTAATAAATGCTGTTGAAAAACTAACAACTTTTTTAATACCCCATATAATTATCATAATCCATACAACTGTCATAACAACTATAGAGAAATCAATAAAATTAGTGAGTTTTTCATCAGAGTCCATTGTTCAGTGATAGGTATTAAAAGATCTGACTTTATTCTTACACAAACAGATTTGGTAGTTACAGACATGTGGTTATAGAAAGCTTGGATGTCTCTGCTCCTTCACAAGCTCAGGGGCTGGAGTGGAAGCCACAAAGTGCTGTGGGAACACTGTGGTGTAGAGTTTGGGTAGATTCTGTCCCTGTGGTCCGTGTGGTGCTCCATGCTCAGGGCCAACTTGGCCGTTGCAGAGAACGGGGGGGACTGCTCTTCCTGAACAAAGATTATTCTTCATGAGTAATTTTCTTGCCTGTCGTTTTTTGGATAAGAAGCAATTTTTAAAATGTGTTGTCAGAAATCCATCCCTTATGCAATAAAAAACTCAAAAGCTGTGCCTGATGACATACAAGATGTCCAGATCTGCATTGGCTCCTTCTCTGCAATCTGTTTACAAAAGTTAAAAAATGCAGCAGAATGAGTTGGTTTGTAAAGGTGCTTTTTGAATGCTAAATCATATCTGCAAAACTGAAACACTAACATTTGTTTTGTTTCCCTCCACGAGAGTCTTCTGAAGCAAGTTTTGATTTAAATTGAAGCATAAGTTTAACACAGATAGAACAGAGGGATACATACAGAGTCCATTCTTCCCTGGCTCAGTGGAAAGGATTCTATGAATTGAGGAAATCATATATTTGTTTGTGGTTCCTGTGGTAGTTTGCATTAGTTGCAAAAAAAAAAAAAATCTGAAATTATATGTGCAATTATTATTCTGTTTTTCCATAGTGTTCGTATTAAACTGTCATGTAGTATTCTTTATCTAATGAAAATCCCTACAAAAAGCTTCTGAATTTAGCAAAATATTAATTACGGATACATTTTGAATTTTAAAAATGCTTATGCCAGATATTGAAAACTTGTATCTGGATCCTGAATGAGTAATCTCCTCTTTAGAGATGATGTGATGCACCTCATTTGCCATTGATTTAATGGAGCTAGGAAGCTTAGTATAGCTGAAAACCAGTAATTTGAAGTTAATAATAACATTTTCTGTCTTAGATTTGCAGAAATTTCAGTTGTGTGTATAGCCATAATCCTCTCCCTCTAACCACTGTTAATGGTTTTAGTTCTGTTGGCATGGCTGGGAATTTATGGAGCTGTGTGGCACCTGAGCTCACTCTCTGTTTTTAGTGGGGTTTGGGAGTTCCCTTTGCAGACCAGTGCTCCCCATTCCCCTCCAGCTCCCTGCACAGCTGACATTCGGGGACCCAAAGACCACGCATCCACGGAGCCTCGCAGGGTCAACCCCTCATGATCTCTCAAGGAAACAGCTGCTGATGTGCTCTGCTTGTTGTGTGTTGTGCTGATTAATCGTGCCTTGGTGTTTCCTGAGGTGGCCCTCGCTGGCTGGGTTTGTGTGGTCACAGTTGGAACCAGAGCTCACTGCTTCTGTTTCCTATTTGCCAGCACGGGAGCCTCCTCTGCACCCAGGGCTTACGGCTGCACTTCTACAACTAAAATATTATTATTGTGTTTGTTACTGTTATTATTATTATCAGGAATAATTATTATAGTTACCCAACAGTGTTAAACAATTAACAGAATTTTAAAAAACATTTAAATATTGGCCACAGCGAGTATTTGCAGGCAAGCTTCTGCCTCTGAAGAATGCCTTTAGCTGCAGTGTCCTTCTGGTGGGCGAGCTGGCCTCTGCACCTGGGCTCTGCTGCTCTACCTGACACTCTCAGTTGTCCCCAGGTTCATGCTGGTCTTGCTTGGCTCCAGTCTGGAGCAGTGTGTCACAGGAAGAACATGCTCTAAATTTCATTCTCATTATTTGTTACATTTGTGTCCACCTCTGAGCCATGAAGGAAAATTCCCTTTCTTTATTTTCTAAGCAGTAATGTGATTACTGCTCCATGAGGGGGTTTTTGTTTGTTTGGTTTTTTTTTTTAAATGTTGCATGACATAGTGCTATTAGTGTTTTTATGGAGTAATGATGATGAAAAAGGAAACTGCATTCCAGTGGCAGGTCACCTCTAGGTTAAAAGAGGAAAAAAATACACATTCTCTGTCTCGACTGCTTACCATGGAAGCAATGGGAGCTAAATATTCTGAAGCTGCAGGAGTTTGAGTTCTCAGAGATGTAGTTCAGGTTCATCACATGTTCTGATGGTTGTCTGCATCAAATTCCTCCAAAAATGCAGGTGTGAACTTGAAAAAAAAAGGAGCTTCTATGTAAAATGTGCAGTGTTTGGTGTTAGAAATGAATCCAAGGAACCTGTCTCTTGGCCTTCTCTTTCATTCCAGTGTGGACCTGCAGGGAAGGCTCCATTGATTCAGTAGAATTGTGCCTTTTTGTTGTTGTGTATTTGCTGGAGCATTAGTATGTATCTGATTGAAAAGATATGTATCAGCTAATTCTGTTTGATGGATGAGTAAGGAAAGACTCTTGTGATTTTTTTTAATATACGTGAAATATCTGGTGCATCTGTATTCTTGTGGATGAGAGTATTCTGGTTCTGAGGACAACAACGTCTGTAGCAGCTTCCCTTCTGTTTTATAAAATATTATCTTCTCTAGAAGTAGTATTACAAAAAATAATTTAACTGCACTAATGTTTAGTTCTTTTGAACTTTAAATGTTTTATTTCTTAAACTAAAAATTCATTTCTGTACAAAGAAATTTAAACAAGCTAAAATTGCTATTTACAAAACTGATCACCCTGATGAGATTAAAATCAGAATTTCTCAATTTGCCTGTGGAAACATACTAATGTAATGGATTCTGTTCTGAATTGGATGACAGGCAGATTGATGTGTCAACAGAGAGGAGTTATAACCATCAATGTGTCTCTCATTGTGAGACAGTGATTTACTACTGGCCAACAAGTCTGTTAGCTTAACTTTCAGATTGAGTTATTAGGAGTGCATCATGCTACAAGCATTTTTTTTGCTGTGATACACAGACCAGTAAAATGGTCTCCCAGGATTGCTCCAGCAGAGCTCTCACACCCTGGAAGACGTTATCAGACAGCCCCCCTGCTTCTGCAGGGCACCCGAAGGTCATGGGCTCACCGTCAGGCACACGGGCACTTTTGGTACAGGAGAGGGTCTAGAATTCAGTTTTCAGTTTTGGAGTTCAAGAGTATCTTTTTTGGAAACTCAAAGCTGTGTTTTCTTTTTCCGTGCTTTCCTTTTTTAGGCCTGAAAGGCACTTTTTCATCTGAAGTGGAAAATTCTGATGAATAACTGAATTCTGTAAAACCAGAAAACGACCAGTGTGTGTGAGATCAAGGCATCTGTGAGCTGGGAGGTGTAACGTCTACACAGGGTTTAACTAATGGGTGGCTCAAGATTTGAAATACTGCTAGTACAATTTTAGAACTTATCATCTCAATATAAATATAAGTTCATATAGTCTAGGATCCAAAAGTTTAGCTAAGGCAATGGAAAGCCTCGAGATCCTTAGTCCTCACTGATGCAACAGAAAACCCTTTTTCCTTTCAGCTGGTTCAGAGTCGTAGCATTAATTTTTCATTGTGTTACCATTGGATTTTCAGAATTTATTGCAGCAGAATATTCTTGTTTACCATTGGTAGTTGGTGTATTTCCAATTTTAAATCTGTTTACCTTTATTTATGATCTGATAAACCAACTTTGCTGTTGATTTTAATACAAAGAGAATCTGGTCCTTCATAAATGATTAGCTGAATTATTCATTCATTCACCTTTGCCACTCTTACTAAAATAATGTTTCAAAAAGATGGACCCAATTTCATTACATTTTCAGCTTCAAATGGGGCAAGTGCTATTTTTCAACTTCAAAAATCAGTATTTTGAAATACATTTAAACACCTTTAAGAGAAAGGGATGATTTTGACCGGAATGGACCAGGCTGCAATTCTGTCATGTTTTTCCTCTATTATTTTGGTAGAAGTAATTTCTCCAGATTAATTTAATAATTATCAGTGTATTTTTCCTACTTAAAAGTATTGTGTGTTTCTGCTTTGCCTTTTCTGAGCTAGGTTTGAGCTGGGTTTGACCAACCACCACGATTTTTTAGATCGCTTGGGAAACCATTGTGTCCTTGGGCCTTTCTTCAGTTATGCAGTCATTTTCATAGCGGTTTTCTGTAATCTGTGTTGGCATTAGCAAAGGACATCCTTATGTCCCTGACTCTCTTGGCTTGAGTACATGCTGATAATTACATTTCTATCCAGAAGTAAACTTAATGGTTCAATACATATCCAGTTAATAGCGACTTAATTCCTATTTGCTGTATCTTCCTCTGTTACCTGCTCTTGAAAACTCTTGCTGTTTTTTCACATTAAGTTCATACTCGAATGGAGCACATCAGGCCATCAGTTACATGGTAGTGTTTTGCACATAGAGCTTTCCAGAGATGTTCTATTGGTGTGGTTCATTTCTGTTACATACAATTAGACATTAATCAGCTCCTGTTGATCGATATGATCGGGAGCAGTTTATAGCCGTGAGACAGTTTAGCACAAAGTTGGAATATCCACTGAATTTTCAGGGAGGGTAGGGATGTTGAATGCTTGTCATTAAAAGACCTTAAAAATAGCAAAATAATGTATTAAAGTTATGTACACTTTAATTTTCTATTTGAAGTGGAATTTTTTTAAAATGTCCTCAAGACTTAGTTGCAGCAAAGAGCGTGAACTGTGGCTGAAGCTGCCACACGTAGAAATCTTTTAGTGTCAGCTAAAGCTAACCTGTGTCAACTTGCAAATGTGAATAACACACGAAGTCTTGGGTACAAAATAATTTCATGTTCAGGTTCTTCAGTTCCTTGCAAAAGAGAACTGGGTTTGTCTGTTGCAAAGAAATGCTGAGGTGGTGTCTTGTGTTTGGAGTCACTTTCTGAGGAGGTGTAGGGAGAGAGGAACCAGCAAGCTTCACGCCAGTGCACAAGGTCAGTCCACAAGCAGGAACCAAGGACACTGAAATGTCTGAGATAAGTCAGAGCTGAGTGAAATGTATGTCAGTGTGCATTTCATTGGCAACATACTTCACTGGCCATTCATTTAACGTGCATTGCGTCGCACAGGGAGCAGTGTCGGTGTGACTAACGGAGCATGAGAAAATTCTACAGGCTAAAAAGTTGTTTGTTGTCGAAAGACCCAGTGTCAATTGCTGTGACAAATAAAACATGGACTGAAGAAGAAATTACAGTTTCCCTCACACGTAAATGATTCCATTGTAATTCAGCCATCCCATCTGTTAGAGCAAAATTGAAAGTTTACAATAGAGCATATGTGACTTGAGGAGGGTGTTTCTCCTTCAACGTGCCTGAGTGTTAGGAACACAATCATACTGTGATGTAGTTCTCATAGCAACTCCCAGGTGTTGAACTGTTACAGGTCTCTACAGTCGATGGATGAAGACAAACATCTCTAGGAGACCCTTTGAATCATGAAATTAGCACTCTAGATGTGCTTGTCTTTTCTACTGTCCTTAAAGGAACACAAAATTCATAGTTGCTTCATTTAGATGTCCAAAACTAGTTGAGATGTACCCAGTTCGTGGCATTTTAGTTTTATGTGGCTTTAGAACAGGAATAATACCCGTGCATGTTTTAGAAGTGATGTGGAAGCAAATATATCAAAGTTTGTGCTACAGAGTTAGGTGTAACTGCCACTGCAATACCTTAAGTTTTCCCATAGTGTGTTATCTCAGAATTTCTAGAAATAATAAACATTTTATAGATATTTATTGTCAAGATCTATTGGCTTAAACCTCTTAGTTGTTTGTTTGTGGTTTTTTTTTAATATATTAGTGTCCTGCCAAATCTTTTCCTTTTTCTCTCTCTGACTTCTATAGACTTTATAACTATTGCCTAGGGGCCTTTCAAGGGAACAGATTTTTTATAAAATACCAGCAAAAAGGGTAATTTTTGGCATTAAATTAAAAGACAATGAATCACATTTTTTGCCGCTAAATTAATTATCATCAAAGGTTTCATTAGCAGCAGATTTCTTATCAGCAAAGTCAACAACAAAATTGGAAACTGGACAATTTTCTCCCATTATCAAAAAAGAAAACATTTTATGTCCCTTTTTTTCTCACTTTGTCCTTTCTAGAAGAATGGCTACAGCACGCAGAGTTTGAGTCAAAGTCCTCAAATCTCCTCCTCCTTTGTTTAGCTTGGAAAACATGATATCACCATACAATCGGAAATTTAGTCTGATTCTGTCTAAAAATCAGTTTCTGTACATCATTCATACAGAAACATTGAGTTCCAGATGATGAATCTACCTTAAATAAAATCATTTTTTCAATAATTAACGGTTTTCCTTCTATCTGCTAAACTCTCTATGTTTGGGTGAAATTACTTTAAATAACCTTATTTGGCTGAGTTCAAAGAGCAACAGTCATGTTTCATTTATCTGATTTTAATTAATTAATCAAATATGGTCTTGATAACTTATTTTTTTATTTGTGAGATGTGGGAGCCAGTAACTCTTGCAGATGTTGCAATAAGGAGTTTGGATTAAAACAGTGATCGAGTAACATTTTTTCCCCTGTCATAACTGTCCCAGAGTGATCTTTGGTGCAGATTTAGATGTATCCAGTGATTGTGTTTTTGGATTTGTTTTGTTTTGTTTCAAAAGGGAGTTCAGTGCTCACAGTAAGGAGAGATGTTTGCTTTGAACAGGGGGACAGCCCTAGCATAGGGTACTTTGGGAGGGGGGTGCCTTGTGATATTTAACTGATCACTTGGTTTAATTTCATAGTTAGAGCTAACGTGGCAGCATTCATTGTACCACTCAGGGTACACAGGCAGGAAGATGGGGTGGAGCTGACACCTTATTCATTGCACAGGGACTGATGCAAGGGATCTACAAGGTTTGTGGGTTATAATTATCCCTAGTAATTTAAGAATCCATTTACTTTCTGCAGATGGAGATACAGTTTAATCAAATATAGTGGTAAATCAGCCTTTATTAGGCACATTCTGTAGGCTATTATGTAGGTATTAAAGTTTCAAATGCTTCTGTATTAATATTCCTCCCAGGTGAACAGACACAGGTTTCAGTTGTAAACAAGAATTTTGCAGTAATGACCAGCAAAGTGTTTTTTCTTTAGAAATTGTACTATTTTGAACAAAGGCTCTCAATACTTATAAAACCAAAATTTCAGCAACTGTTCTAATTCTGCAGAATTTAACAGTGGTATTAAGTACTTTTTTTCAGGAGATTAAATTTTTGCTGTCTTACCACTAACTATTGGGTGTTTGGGAGCAAAAAAGCACCCTTTCCTGGCCTCTGAAATTCATAGGCACTGCTTCTATAGACACTGTTCTTGAGAACAGGATGACTACAGTTAGGAGCTTGGAAGCTAGGACTTTAGTTAGGATTTCTTTCCCCCCTTCTATAAAATTTGAGAAGGTTTTGTGTAACAACTGGAGCTCTGTCAGTCCTTGTGCACTTTTCACATGGCCCAGGACCCTCAAATCTATGAGGGCAAATCAGAATGGGTAAGACAGTACCATTCCCAAAATACATTGTGCTGGAGCCTTAGTTTCCCTGCAAATTATTCAGTTTTTGAACACGGGATTATACCTATTTCCATGAATAGCAAATCTGGCCTGAAGTATATCAGCTTGCATTTGCTGCAGACTTCTGTGTTTAGTGACTCAAACCAATATTTAATGTGCTCTGTTAGCCTCTGCTTATAGTAAAGGCACCTACTCAGTAGGTCAGATGATGGGTTGAGCTATTTCTAGTTCACTGGACACAAAAGCCATGGAAAGTTGGAAATGGCACCCCCCAGTTGCTATAATGAATGTGAACACACCCAGAGAAGAAAAGTGGGATGAAGAATAACAGCAGGTTTGAGAGGTGCATTTAATTTTCATATGATATATTTTAAATTAAATTATGAGTGCAATATGAGTGGGATTTCTTCTCAAAAGCTAAAGGCTAATCATCAGTGCTGATAGATTTATCTGTTACACACTGACTGGCTGCCATCTAGATGTATGGTAATCATGAGTCTGGCTTACTCTTTACATCTCAAGGAAATAATAGAAATGGAAATAATGCCAGCTGGCCTTTTTGTTCCCAGGAATTAAAAAGCAAAGGAAAAGCACACATTCGATGGTGCAGAGAGTTGCTTGCTTTCTGGGCAGAGAGCAGTGTCTGATTTCCATGTGTGTCCCCCTCACAGGGATAATGTTTTCAAGCTTCACCATATAAAAAGAGTCAAAATAGTTTCTCAGTTAATAAGTACCAGTGCTGGGTTTCTTGTGTAAAAATGAGAGCTTTAAACATCCCTAATGTGATGTCCTGCTCCAGTTTGCCCAGTGAGTGGAGCAGCAGTGCATTTGATGTTGAAAGGCAGCTGGTGGCGTGCTCGGTGTTCTGAGTTAGCGTGTACAGGCAGTAAGGTGCAGAATGGGTGCAGTTGGCTAGTAAATACTTCACTCCTGCCATTCATAAAGGAAAGGAAAAGGCTTGTTTTAGCCAAGTCTCCTGCCTTTTTTTCAATGCTGATACTACCAGTGCTAGTCCAAATAGAAATGGCAGCTATTTCCTAGATTGAGGGGTCAGCCTTTATGTATTGTTATATGTAAGTGAATCCATGATTTTGTGTCATAAATAGTTTATTCTTTAAACAAATATTAGAATTAATATCTTTGTTGCATGTGTTTGTTTAAATCACCAACTTTGGAATAGTTCAAACAGTTTTGTTCTTTAGAAGTACCTGGCCAGTGTGACTGCCCTCAGTCGTCCCTGGTGACTGAAGCATCTACTGAGCATCATTATCACTGGTTACAGGCATCAGCTGACACTGGGAATGGCACTGAGGGGGGTCAAATAAGGGGGCTATGGATATCCTAAAATAAAGACAGAGAAATGGAATTTAGTTCTTTCTGACAAGCTAACAAAGGATTTAGCTGTGAATCATAGGGTTCCTAAATGATGATAATAGTAAAGAAAACATTTAAGTCAAATAGCCAGCCATCACATTTATGAAACAAACTATTTTGATCAGCTGCTAGCCTGTAAATAAACACATTTGGTGGGCAGTGCTGATTTTTTAGAAGTGTAGTAAGGGAAGACTCTTCCATTAAAGTATTATTGAAATGTATATCGTCCATCAAATAACTTACACATCATATCTGCTGCATGAGAATATTGCATCCAGTCCACTTATTCTGCAGAGGTCCAGGTGTCTGTGCCCACAAGCTCCTACCATTTTACCATAGGATAGTCTTATCATGATATGACTCCACTTACGACCTGCAAAGGTATGCCAAAATATCCATCCAGATCATAAAAAATAAAAGGGTGTATTCCCTGTAAAACGTCAGCATACTCAAGAGAAAAAATAAGCCTCTTCCTTGAATCGAGGAGTTCGATTCCAGACTTTTAGACACTGAAATAATGATTTAGGTATGTAGGAAAATTTAGAGGCAAAAGAAATTGTTTCATTTTCCCCTTGGATTTCTTATGAAGCAGAAACAAAAGGATACATTTCATTTCCTTTGTTTCATGCCAGAATTTAGCTGATAATAATATAATAAAACAATAATATAAGATAATATAAATAATAGAATAATATAAGATAATATAAATAATAAAACAAGATAATATCTTTAGCAATTATATATAATCAGTTGCAACAGGTAACAGGTACAGTTTGCTTTTAATTTTTTTTCTAAATGCATAGAATTTTAAACTTTCTTCAAATACACACAAGAAGTGAAATAAAAAAAGGTAGATAGGGAGAAACTTTTCTAGAAGACCACTAGGCAACCCTTTGCCCACATTCAGAGCCTCTTAATTAAGTCAGTAGCAAAGCCTGATTAATACAGTGCGAATGGATCAGGTTCATCCCTGGAGATTTGTTCCCCTTCTAACCTTTGTAACTATTTCCAGCTCCATCTACCTCATTTCATTGAGCAAATAATATGGATAGCAGTAATCTAAATCCATGGGAAGATCATTGTAAAGAGAAATTTGAAGCACGGGTTTATAAATGACCAAGAACACGAAGTATAACACAGCAGTGTAAAGTGCTGACAAGGTGTCATCTGAAAATTTAAAATAATAATGGCAAAAAGAAGAAATTGCAAGTGGGTGATTTCATTCTGGTATCAGGTCTTGGGATTTTTCCTAATGTGGTTAAATTATGAGAAGCCATGGCCACTTTTTTTTCCCTCTACTTGAAAAAACTCCCTCTCGCATAGCAATGGACTAAAGTCAGTCTGGGGGGTCACTGTGTAAGTTGTGTGAGGAGAGGGAGGAAAAAGCAGCATTTCTTCTACAGCCCCTGGAAAGCCAGTTCTGGCAGTACAACTATGGGATAGGTAGCATGGTAGGCAATGGCACTCACTCTGATCCTCAGTATCCCATCCTATCTGAGAGTAAGGTGATTCTCAGCTGCTCTGTTTTGATTAATGCACCGAGTTCTGTTTATTTTTCTCAATTTGTATTTATTGCAATTTTATTAGTCTGTATTGCTCGTAAAAGCTTATATATTAAAATCCAAAGATTTTACTCCAATTCCCTTGCGCTCCCACCCTTCAATCATGCCATAGGCTGTTCTAGGATACTCTTTTGTATCTTGTAAAACAATCTTTCAGGTGCTCCCATATTGTGTTATTGGTTCTGTGGAGATTTTGGTTCTTTACAGCTTTCAACCATCCTAATGTATTTGCAGGATTTAGCACTAAACAAATTCAACAACTTTTTTTGTCAATCTTTTAATTATTTCTTCCCCTAGGTGTAACACAAACGGAGCAAGCAGCAGGTTAAGGTGTTTCTGAAAGCTCTCATTCTCTGCCAGAATCCTGAGGGATGTTATGTGTGTGGGTTTTTTTCATAACAACAAAAAAAAGATTGAATATGTGTCACTTTTTCTTTCATACTTGATGAGAAATTCTTTTTGTTTGGTACTGGTATAGTCCCAAAGAAAGCCTTTACCTACTTTCTCTAAAACTATTCTATTAGCAGTCTTCTCTGGGGCATAATGTTTGTTGGGGGAGAGATAAGAAAGAGAAAGGGCTTTTTTAAAAGATTGTTTATTGTGGAAGAAAAACAAAGCAGTAAAACAGAACACATAAAAATAAAAATTGCTATATAGTTTAATGAATATTTTGTAAAAATGATTTTCTATTCTCCTTCTACAAATTCATGATAGCAGCACTGCTAGCTGCTTGTACATGATTTATCATGTCAGATTATATTGCAGCAAGCAGACTATATACCCTTTGACCTTGAAGACTCCTACTATACTGCTATAAATTTTTGTTTCTTAAAAGCAGGGAGTGAAAATGCCCTTTCATTTCGACAGTTACCGAGCTCAAATACCTGGCAAAATGAGATTTTGTTCTTTTTATTCTGCTTTTTACCAGGTGATATTTTGTCATTCTGAATTTAGGTGAAAAAATACTTGTAATTTTTTGCATCTCTGTCTTGATGTGAATATCTACAGCTAAATGTTATTTTCAGCACAAATATGTGGACCATGTTAACAGAGCTTTTCCGTGCCCGTGTTTGCTGAGCTGCGAAAAATGTGACGTTCTCAGCGCAGCTTCTTTCAGAACCTGTTTTTTGCCTATTTCAGCTTCAGCTTTGTGACAAACAAAGAGGTGCTATGTGATGAAAACCTGGTAAGATACCTTCTGAAGGAAGGAAGCCTGATTTGCAAGTGTGTATCCCACATTCACATTACACTCACAAAAGAGGAGATCTGGAACTAGAGTTCCCCTCATGCCCAGTGCTTCTCCTTTGCCTACAACCCAGGAGGTGGGGGCAGCAGGCTCCAACAGCCCCCAGCTGCTGGCTGGAGAAGGTACCACTTTGTAGCTTTGAGACCTCTACTGCTTGTGGATTGATGTTGGTGAGTGGATGCAAAAGTCTTGATGTTGGGGCAAGGGCTGGGTTGTTTCCAAAATAAGAAAAAAATTGTGAGAACACCTATTGTGGGTAGTGAAAAAGTGAAACATCATTGCGTTGTGTTTAGTGAAAAAGTACATTTGTGATGTAGTTGAAAGGAGCTCAGTAGGCAGTTCCCACATTTTTTTCTATAGAAAAGTGTAATTTGGTTTCTAAAACCTTCAAAACCCTACTTTACAGAACCACAGCCTGCATAGAAGTTACAACAATTCTAGCTGTTAAACACCTGGTTTATAAACACTCTGTTAAATAAGAGGTTCAACATGGTGGGGTTTTCATGTTCTGTTCTTAGATTCTTAAATTCTTCCATCTATTTAATTGAGCTTGCTCTGCTCTCAGCCTGCTTAATCACAGGCAGCTTAGGTTGAAGTACACCTCATCCGCTGAGGAGCCAAAATGTCGTGGCCACTTTATTTTGCTTTGTGGTAAAGATATTTAAGAGCCTCTTCAACTAAGAATAAAATAAATAAATTATGCCTATCTCTATTGAGTGAGCTAAATTGTGCCCTGGAGCAAGTGGTGAAACTCCAGCGAGAGGGGTGCTGGCTTTGATCCATGGGGATAGCTCCTGTGCAGAGATGGCAGTGGGAAGAACTGTGTACTAATGCAGGAGTTGTACCATTAGTATAATGTATTATTTTTGCAAAGTATACAGAATGTTTCCACAGTGGAAGCACACATGAAAACGGCAGCGACAGTGAGTTATGCAGTTCAGATATTTTTCTCAATATTGAATTGGAGGAACCTTCTGTAAAGGAAAAAGAAATTTCAATTACTCTGTCACCGCTATCATGTTCAGGGTACCAAAGTGAGGACCAAATAATGGCAAGTGGATGAATAACTTCTTGGAATTGAACCATAAGAATTGCATTATTTAATTATGATCATGTCTTTTACATGACAATTGACCTGGACAGCATTTAAAGCTGTAAGCAGGAAGTTTCTGTTCATTATCGGGTGAAGATGAAGAAGTATAGGCTTTTTATTTTACTAAGACTTTGTATTTTATTAATAATATCTTAAACCTTCCAGACTTCTGTACTCAGTATCAGGAGGATTATCAAAAACAAACCCAAGAACCAACAAAAATAAATCTTTTATTATATCTGGTATTATCCTTTCAGTAAAGATTACTGGAAAGATTGCTTTAAAATGAAAAACAGAACAAAATCCAAACTGGGCATAAAAAATTATGTTGAAATTATTATAAACAGTGAAAATACAAATATTTATATTATATATATTTTTATATATACACTAAGATTTTATGTGTAAAACTTTCATTTGGTAAATAGAAACAAAAAAATAATACAAGGAATATTAAGAAAACAAACACGAGTTTCTAGCCTAGTGACAGCACCCATGGAGGTGTCCATGATTCCAGTACAGACTCAGAAGCTGATTTTTATTTTGTATTTGAAGCGTTCATTCAGTGCAGTGTAAAGCAATTAAGCAGTTCTGGTTCCAGAAGTAGCAATGGTGATCCAGTGAAGTGCCTCATTGATGAAGATACAGACTGCCTATTATTCCTTCTCCAGTTCACTGAATTTTAAATTGTTTTCTCTGTCCTGTTACACCTTGAAAGAAGGAGGAGAAAATACCTTTTCTTTTCCCTTGCTCCCCTGTGGCTGGGAGGAGCAGTGGCCCAGTGCTGGCAGATGGGATTTTCAGCCCTAACAAGCAAACTGAATCTGGTCTCTTCTCTGGCAAACAGTCTGCCCAGGGTGCAAGGGGATGTTCTTGCTAACACCAACAGCATCTCACAAAGGTTTTATGGAGTAAATCCCATTTATCACATTGGAGGGAAAGCAGTGAGAGGAGAAGGTTTGAGGCTGTAGATCCCAAAGTGGAGGTGTTTTCCTGTAGCCCTCACCAAACAGCACTGCCCAGTAGTAACTATGGGCAAGAGCTCTTCCACTGAACTGGTCGAAAGAGCTCTTTTTGTCACAGCCTGAGGAGCTCTGTGTTGATTAAAGAGATTCTCACAGGACCTGAGCTTAATCCACTTGACTTCAATCAACCATTTCTATTTTTGCTTAATAAATATTAGGACAAAATATGTGAAGTACATTAACACTTCCCAAGCACTCGCTCGGGTCACTTAGCAGGGAATCTTGTGTACCATAAATAGCAGCAGCACAAAAAGCAAGACTTACCTGTCAGTTCTGTAAGTGGCAACTAAAAATACCTTTACGAATGTAATGGAGTTAGGGAACTCTCCTGGTTTTTAATTTATTTTCAATAATTCATTAGCATACACTTTAACCTTAATCGCCAGTCCCCACAGGATACATATGCTGTGCCAAAACAGATTTCTCACAGGCAAAATTAATTTTCTACAAATAACTTCCCTATTTTTCCTAATTCAGGAGCACCAGAAGGTAGCACAGCTTTGGTGATTTGATCTTGATACATAAGATTTCAGCACTCGTTTTAGCCAGCATTCTTGTGTATTGAATTTTCTTTTTTAGACTGCTAAATGTTGGGTGTGACTTACAGGAGGATATGATTCATTTTGATGGAACAGCTTCTAGGTATCTGTATCGGTGCTTATTAATTACTTTAGCAGAAGTGTTTTGTTCCTTCAGTTCCTCTTGAGGATTAAATACCACATAACATATGTTAGATTTTGGCAATCTTATGTTTACAGAAGTTTAAAAAATATTTTGAGCAGTTGTGCATGAAATTATTTAATATCCCTCATGAGAGGAAATGCTAACAATGTTAAACCCGAATACAACTGCTTTCTATGAATACTCTTTTCATATCTCATGAGAAAGTGCTAAATGGAATATGAAATTTCCACACGTTGAGCTCTGGAAAATCGAGCCAGCAATTAGACCTGAAAACTAATATTGAGAGAGGAAAATGTGATGCTGAAAACAGTTGAAAATAACACATATTGGCCCAGTTTCAGTCCCTAAGTAGAAAATAAATAGTTTCAGAAGTACATCTAAGTTAAATATTTAAAGGCCGGGTTGTAGTACAGGAACACAAATACATAGAGGATGTAGCAAGTTCTTTTCTTAAATGTTCCCTATTTTCTTTAGTTTTACATCGTTATAGAGATGATGGCTGTAACAGAAACTAATTCCTAAATCAAACTGAAATGGCCTCGGAAGGAGGATCAGGAATTGCACTTCTGCATTCTCCCTCCTGAGTACCCTCTGCATGTAGGGGCTGGTCTGGAGGTGCTGGGCTGGCCGAGGTGGGACACGTGCCTGGCACTGAGTGCTGCCCTGTTGTGCAGCAGCTCCATAAACCCCCCTCGCCTGGGAGCTTGTGCAGTGCTGGCCATCACTCCTACCGTACCTGCTGCCACGTGAGAGGCAGCTGTACCCTTCCCTTGCCTTCCACACTGGCATTGGACTGCCTTCCTCTGATGTGAGACTGAAGGGACTGGAGAAGAGACAATTGTCTCCTTCTGTATCAGACTGTGGAACTGTACCTTATTCCTCAGGTTCTTCCTTTCACCTGCTGTTACTCTCACTGCTGTTTTCACAGGGCACAAAACCCCCTCTAAAAAACACTGTTCCTGTCTCCCCTCTACCCCCGCTTGGGTTCCTAGGCAGTTAGCTGATCCCATCAGCCCCAAGACTGATGATTTCCCTTTCCAATATTCCTTAATCATTTGGAAAGTCAAATATACAGGTGAGTAACTCACATCCTCCCAGCTAGCAGCAGTTCACGTGTGCTTAATTGCTTAGGCTTCATGTCCTGCTTTCTGCTGCTGCACTGCAGGTGAGTTTGCAGTGTGTCCCTGCTCCCCTATTTCCTCCACCCAAAAGCCATGTATGAGACAGCTTTGAAGCCTGTCTTTTTCTGCATTCATTTTTTTCACAAAGTCATTTTACTTAGGAAGGCAAGAATCGTTTCTGAGTGTTCTATTCTGTTTTACATACACCCAAAGCAGGATATTATTTGTTATTGCCAGCTGAGATTCACTTAGAATTCTAGAGGGGGAGACTGCCTGACCACAGGGCTTCTCACTGTGACTCCTGTTACCTTTTGCTTAATCTGCTGCATTCATTCCTATACACAAGGTGATTCAAAGCACACGCAGAGTAAACATCCACCTTTTTTACCCACAGACCTACCTGGGGCTACTTTTTGGAGACTGGAATGGGATTTGTGGACAGAGCTTCATCATGGAAGGAGAAAGAGCTCAGAGGTTCTTCACAGGAGAGATGGCCCTGTATGGTGAGTGACTGGTGACAGAATGAACCAGAATGGGTAAAAAAGTAAGTGAAAACATTCCACTTCAGCTGTGCAGTCTTAACCAAGTCTTTGGAGAGGAAAAAAGACAATAGCAAAGCAAAGCATTGTGTAACTTCACATTTTGAGCACACTTTCAGTCATTTAACACAAGAATTTCATCTTTCTGACTGTACAGCAAGACCTATGCTAAAATGAGTGATAAAATCAACCAGATTTTGATCATATTGCTAAATAATTCAATCAAATGGTTATTGAAATCAAAGACAACATTAGACTTAGTACTTGAGAAGAAATTGGGTAACCAGATGTATCTCCCCTCATGGCAGAGGGGTTGGAAGAGGTGATCTTTAAGAAGTTACCTTACTACGAGTCATCATGTAAATGAAAGGCAGTGGCTGAGAACACGCTGGGGGTTACAGCAGCTTTCATGAGGCCTCTCAGTGCAATGAGAATGTGCCAGCAGCTGCAGGGTCACACTGGAAATCCCTCAGTGATGCTGTATGTGTTTTTGTGAGTAAATACTGTCCTTTTTCTCTCTATGATGCACACAGAGCAGTTCCCTTGCGTTGTCTGCATGTTTTTTGGAATGATATAGCTGAGAGTGTTGGATTTCCTGTATATGAGCTTGGATGAGGTTATTTTCCAATTTAGGGGGTTTTGGCTTTTGTTCTTTGGCCTTCAGAAGGAAAATAATTTGTAGACAAACATGTGCACCTGGTGCTAAAACAATAGGTGCTAATACATTTGTAAAGATGCTGGAACTGGAACCCTCATACACTGGGTTTCCAGGAAAGCAGTCAGCCATGACTTGCTCTCCGCCAACAAAATAACTGTTTTGTTTTGTTGTTTGCACTGATGATTGTTGAAAGCTTTTCCCTTTTCTGCACTGAGTTTAATTACAAACAGAACACATAAGTAGTATGAATTAATAAAATTACTTTCTCCTAAAATATTTTTTGGTTGGGGGTGGGGTGGGCAGGGAATGAATGTGAAAGCCCTTTGTTTATTCTGCTAGAAAGAGCAAAGTCTTCTGAAGTTATGTCTCAAAAGACTTGTATGGTGGAAGTGACTGAGATACAATTCTGTGATCAGGATCATTATGCATTTGTCAAAAAAATTTGAAACACGGTACATTAGCACATTAACACAGTCTAGCCACTGCAGTTGAAATAAAGTTCAAGGTGATGTCATCAGACCATATAATTCTTCATAATTAGACCATCTAATACTTTCACACCAAAACTTGAATATTGATCTCATGTGTTTTCTGCATGCACTTTTCTATCACATCTAACTCCAGCTAAAGTCTTACTCAAAAGCCAAATGATGGTGGAAGTCTGGTTGGATATTATTTAGAATATTTGCTTGTGTTTTCACTTTTTCCTTCTTCTTGAGCTATAAAACAATTATTCTCCAAGCATAATCAAAAAAGACTGGAAGAAAATCCACAAAAAGGTATAAAAACACCATGGGAGACATATGATGTGTGGGTGGGTTTTCTTCAGAGTCCATCTGTAAAACATTTTTTGAAAAAATGACATCCCACAAATATTTGTTAGAGGGAATGATTGAGTCTGAGGTGTTCAGAGTAGATAGTTAATGGAATTGTGACAATTTACACCAACTGGGCTATGTTTTCAAGAACTATGTATTGTAATCTCAAAAGATCTGTGTGTAAGAAAGTACTAGCACCTTGAGCAAAGAAGTGACTAAATAAAAGGGAACAAAAGGTACAGGTAGAATTAATTCCTTGATCCAACTAATTCTTTCAACTTATATTTAACTAAACTTAGTGGACCACTACATGGGTTTTTTTGAAAGGAAAATATTCCAGATATTAAGAATATCCTAGAGTTCTAAATGAAATTAATTCTTGTACCATGAATGGACTTCATGCTCCACGTGACTCTGACTCCATGACATACCCTTTTCATTTTAGTCTGTTACCACTTATGTTTTGGAATTACTTTCCAAGACAGTTGGAATTGATACTAAAAAGATAACACTATGAACACAGTTTGTGTATTTTCTTCTTTATAGTTGGAACAGAATAAAGAAAAGTGGGATTGTGCTAAATGTATACTGAGAAATTAAAAAATGCTGGTTCTGAAGAGATGCTTTTCAAACTCTGAGAGACTCAATGAGACTGGTTTAGAGGGGCATAGTATTTAAATTAGAAAGTTTTCTTCCTAAGCCTACCAAGTCCTATCATGTCCTGGCAGGAAATTAAAAGGTGATTAAGGGGTTTTAAGGACTATTTGGGAGTCTTCTAAAGCTGAAAATATCCTCCTACATTGTCACCCACAGCAGGCCTCCTGCAAGTCTGCAGAAGTGAAATGCAGCTACTTTCATTCCCCCTGTCAGAGCTGGGCTGCCTCCTGTGTAGATGGGATAGTGCTGTTGGGATCTGGTGCTGAAATAATCTCTTGCAAGGGGTGGATTGTTATTCTTCCTTTAAGGAGAAGGAGGACTAGTGGAGTTTTAATGAGGTATGAAGAGCCACAGTGAAGAAGAACAGGTGTATGAAAATTAGGGAGCACTACATTAGGAAGGAATACCATGTGAGAGATCCCAGACAGAGGTGTAATGTAAAGGAAGAGGGGAACAGAACATATATTCTGGGAGTTCTACCAGCTGGGAACATGGAACAAGAAAGGGGAAAGCTGGAAGAAAAACTCAAAAGGCACTGCTAGCAGGAGGAGATGGGAGTTTCTGAAGGGCAAAAGTTGGTGTAGAAATGTGTTTCTGTATGATCAAGGGAGGAACAGGTTGGTCAGGGAGAGGGAACAGATTTCAGCTGGGATGAGGAAATTGATCCAGCAAGTATGAGTGGGGATTAATTTTGTTTGGCTATAGGTAAACCAAATCAATTCATAAAGACCTGATTGTGGGTTGAATTGATGCTGATGGTGCATGCACTAAGTAGTGTTGAGTTACAGGGGGAGACATTTGAATATGTATGTCAGTGTGAGGGGAATTGGCTTTGACTGTGGAGGACAAAGAGACTGGGAATTGATTTTTATTCTGGAAGGAAATTGATCCAGAGAGAGGGGAAAAATCAGTTTGATTTGTGTGTAAAGAAAGGTGCAACAATGGTAGAGAACTGATGACAGAAGAAATGGACTTAGAATTTGGTCATGACATGAGTTTGAATGTAATATTTATAGCAGCTGATAAGTGTCCTGCGTGAGATAATACTACTTTTCCACCTAATACAAGAACTGTATGTGGTGGTTACTCACTAAGAGAAATGGAGATTTTAAAGAAAATTAACCAGAGGTGGTTAATTCCATAGGTAATTGTCTTTGAAAATCTCAATTCTTCTTCTGATTACATTAAAGGCTGGCTGGGCTGTTTGAACTCTCTTGATTTGCATCCAGAAAGCTTAAATGTAGAACTGGAAGTGGAAAACTTGTGCACCAATAGACATATTCTTTGTTATCCTTCTAAGCAATAATAAGAAAGCTGGTGTGTACTCAACCAACTGAGATATTCAGGGATATATTTAACAGTTGATAAAGTAGGCTGTTGAAAATTGACTCACTCAGTTTGACATTACCAAATAACTGGGGTTTAGTTGAGATAAAAGCATGTAACTGAGATTGGCCTTCAGCAAGCATAGTTGTGAACACCTGTAGCATTCTATTCTGTAAATCAGCAACTCAGAAGCAACTTGTTGAGTCCAGATTTTCAAGCTTTAATTTATTTTTACACCTTTCAAAAGCCGACATGCTGATTTATTTAACATTTATTTAACATTTCTGTTGGCATTCCCAATCAAAGGGAGGACAGTTTAGGCAAGGCTGAAAAACTCAAAAAGTAAAAAATAATTTAAGCAAGTTTCCTATGATGCCAGCTATTGTGTGCTTTGTATTTGACAAATCAGAAATTATCTTAATGTTTGAATCTGGCTGTAAGACACAGGTGGGATTGCTGTGTCCTTTTTGAGGGCAAGGAGCATGTGCAGAACTGTGGGCCTGGACAACATAAACTCAGGCCTGAAGGAGACTAATGGAGAAAGTCTTCATGGAATCCATTTTCAGGTACAAGATGGAAAGGGTGACTGGGGTAAGTCAGTATGGGTTGAGCAGGAGCAAATCATACCTGACTAACCTAACAGCAGCCTCTCTGGATTGCCTCTGTTAATTACAGAGTATTATTAATCTGTTGGGGTTTTATTGCTGTTGAGTCAGTGTCAGTATTTCCTAGAACAGTATTGAAGACAAATGGGTTTTAGTAACTATTTTATCAGTGGGTTTCATGCTGGGCTTTTTATTATCAGTATTTTTCTCTAGTTAATTTTTTGGTCCTTAATTAATCCACCACAAAACTTTAATATTCTTTTGATATTACCTACCCACCCATAGGTGTTCATTGAATTAAATATCTAGTAAAGGCATTTTTTTGTTTAAGTTAGCAAACTAATAGAATACCCTTTAGTTTATGTGTGGAATTTATACATGTATATTTACCTTTGGACATATGAATAGCTCAATCATACTCTTTATGGTTTTAGCAAGTGAATATATGCACGAGCATGAGCAGGATCAGTGTCCCTTCTTTGCCACTGAGCAGTAATGCAGGAAGATTCTGTACACAGAGATTGGGGAAAGCTACAAGAGTTTATGAAACAAAAATAATAAAAATTCTGCTTCAGGATAGAAATTATTGATCTCAAATATTTTGCAGAAAGCAAACTCTAAGGCAATCACAGTATGTCATTTCAAAGCCAAAATCTGGTTGGAACCCCAACTCTTAAAAAATAGATAGATAAGATAGTTTAAAAAACACAGGGATGAGTCACCTGGACAAATTACACTGCTTTTGTGCAGGTGGCTCACACATACTGTCATTGCCAGAAATTTTCCTGTCCTCCTATTCAGTTTCTCTCAGTAGTCTTACTACTTTTGTCTGCCAGGATGACTTAGTTTGTTCTCAGAGAACTGGTCTGCCTTAAAACATTTTTTAAAGTATAATTGCAAAAAATGTAGGGAACTCTTAAATACTGAAGTGCATATTCAGTGATTCAAAATGAAGCAGCTCAGAGCTTAACTGTTCGCAGGTGAACTGGTTTGTCATAGCATTACACTTATCTTTTAATGGTTGAGTTCAACAGATAATAGGGATAGAAGCTTGTACGTGCCAAATCCAAGTTCAGAAAACCTAGGAAGGGTCTCAGAATAGGCTAGTTTTAAACAAAAAGAGAGAAAACTGCAACAAGTATTGTGAGAGAGGAAGTAATTCTTTTCATATAGGATTTCTTTCATTAGGTAATATATGGGATGTAACAGGGAATATATAGGATGTAATAAGTCACCAAAAAAAGTCAGTATAAGATTTTTCCCAGACTTAGAGGTCTGTATTACATAGCATTTTATAAATATTAGGTACTTAATTGTCTGTGTGAGAAATAACTATTATTATTTATTGCCATTTTACATTTAAACTAAATTAGGAGCTGTAGCCAAAAATACCACTCCAGGGTTTATACAGTTGTGTCTAAATCCATGCTGATGTATTTTAACCTACGCACATATCCATT
The DNA here is from genome assembly GCA_013398125.1 of Aegotheles bennettii. Lineage (NCBI taxonomy): Eukaryota > Metazoa > Chordata > Aves > Caprimulgiformes > Aegothelidae > Aegotheles > Aegotheles bennettii. The sequence goes on along the minus strand of VZRW01011326.1, from coordinate 790,983 downwards.
TAAAAGGGGGTTTATCTCCTGCTTGACAATTCTTAATAACACAATAGACTACTCCTGTATCCCCTTTCCATCCATTAGTCAATATATCCACAGCAACCAGCAATAACCCAGCAGCAAAAAGCATACTTAAGTTCTTTAAATCTCCCACCTGAATTGCTGTAGCCAGGAAAAACAAATGGGCCCAAATATGTACATTTTTAAAACTGCTGAGCACCTGCAGCTTCATCAAAAGATGTTGGATGTCAGCACTTAACAATTTAGTCCACCAAATTAAAAATATTAACCATGTGAATTCATAAAGACTCCAGTCATCTGTGTCATGGCTGGCGTTTTGCCAGGAACCCGTCCTTGGTTTGGGATGTGTTTCATGCCATTGCAGCTAGTTATTTCTCTGGCTACTTGTCCCATGTGTTGCTCGGAGGGGTAGCTGGCCCTGGTGGGATCCAGCTGGCTTGTGCTGTGGAGGGGACATTGGCTCTGGAGCCAGCAGCAGGCATCTGAGCAGCTGTGGGCTGCTTTGGGATCTTCCCCAGAACCAAGAGAGATCAATGGTTCCGGTTTTTCAAGATGTGGTTTTGAGTGAAGTACGTGGCATTTAGGGCAAATCCCTTACTTTTTTCTTTCCCTGAGACTTGGCAGGATGGATATTTTTCCAAGGTGGGTGAATCCATAGCCTTTTCTATGTTTGCAGAGGGTAAGTGTGAGCTCACATTTTTGTACCTGGTTCTCAGAGGACTTTGGTTTCTAGTAAGAAATAATCACATTTAAAATGTGGCTAAGCAAGCCTGGTTGTTATGTCTTTCTCTCAGTGATGTTTTCCTTACTATAATCCCCTAACACTTGAGTTTCTCACCTTCCTCAATCCTCCCTGGTCAAGAGTATCCCCACTCCCACCCATTTTCCTTCAGAAGCAGAGCAGGACTCGGTGGGACTGGGCTTGTTTTGAGCTCTTACCTGCCTCGATTGCCTGGCTCTTTCTGGTTGAAGATTCATTCTCCTGTTGTGGGGAAATATGGCTTTCTTTCCATCTCTATTTCATGACAATTCTAGAGTAAGAATTCTCTCTGAAGTGGCTCATATTTAGTTAAAATTGGCCAATGGCTTCAGCCTTATCAGGGCCTGGAGGGCAGGGGAAAGCACAGCCAGACATGAGTACCACGTGGCGTTTGTGAACCCGGGTTCAGTACCAGTGTGGAGTGAGAGAGACTAGAAGGAGGGTCAGTGAGCTTCAGATGGGAGGATGATGGACGAATGATGTGATGTTTTATCAGAATAACCTCAGATTGTAGAGGTAAATACAGGACACGTTTGTGGGTATGGAATTTTTAGTGGCCCGTATTTTGTAAGACTTGAATTCACTTTAAAAGCCTTACTCCATTCAAATAAATCCTGATGCTAGAATACAGTGCTTACAGAAATGCAGAATTGGAGGCTCCTGCTGGGAGGATTTACAGAACTCTTGTCTTTTTACTACTGCTCAATATTATGTAAGTAGTTTGTTTCAAAGTCGTAGAACTGGGATTTTCCTTTTCATCAGTCTGTAATGAAATCCTTTATTAACTGTTCACAGCTATGCAGAAAAACAAGTATATTAAATAAGGAGAATGTGTGCGGGGTTGGGGGTTATGTTTTTGTACAGTTTTAAATTGAGCAGTCTGAGCATTTTAACAATCTTCCTACCGCTATATGACACCTTAATAATACTATTTAAAAGGTTTGAATTGTTATTTTTGATGCTGGGTCTGGAAATATGGATGTCTACCTCCCTCTCTGCCTCTCTCTATTTCTCTCTCTGTAAACATATCCCTAGTTTCCCAGCAGGTTCAAACACAGATGGCTGCCTTATTGCGACAGAAGCAAAAATGCTACATTAATGTTTAAAGAGATTAAAAATCCTCATGGCAGCAGTGGCATATGTTACCGGTTAATTGTAGCACTGGAAGCTTCCCTGCTGTTTTAAAACATGGACTCATTTTCCTTGCTTTCTGCAGAGCAGTATGAAATGTCAAATTTGTTGGTATAAGTTTTGAATCCAGTCTGACAAAAATGAGTCATAAAGACAATGTTGTTGTCCTATCTAACATAGTTTTTGAATCCAAATAATGTTCTACTCCTGTGCCAGCTCTGGCAGAAAGCTGGCTCCCGCCTCTAACCCAGTGATCGTGTGCATACTTCATGATTGCAACAGAGGCTGTTTGCATTTGGAAGGCAATTTTTAGCTTTTCACCTGCATTATTTCAGATTATTGTCATGTTGGCCAAAGCAGGCTGCTTGTTTAAATTACTTTTAAGATGCAACGCTAGCTTTTCTTGGCACAACCTCCAGTTGGAAGCAGAAAAGTCAACCCCAGCCCATGGTAGCCCGCTAGCAATGAACGTTTTTGTTCTGTTGAAGACATTTTTAACTGCTGTGGTCAGGTGATTAGCACACTGCTGAGTAACATCATTCTTTCCAGATCCCTATTCACAGATTAACAATTCTCAGTAGTGCCTTGCTGACAGTGTGCAGCTACTATTTGCTACTTTTTGACCAGGGAAAGAAATAGGAGAAAAAGTTTGAAAAGCTGAAAGCTTCTGTCGTTCCTTCCTTTAAATTCTGTTGCCATTTTTGGAGTTTCTCCAGTTCTCCTTAAATCAGGCAGCAGCTGTCACATCAGATATACATTAGGATAAAACAAAGGATTCGGTCTTCCTAACTAGCTTTTAAACATCAAACACTACTAACAGAACCCTTTTGCTTCAGAAAGGCTCACGATAAAACTTCATGTAACTATGCTGAATGGTGTCACATCACCCTGGTGTGCAGTTTGAGAGCTGCACAGGCTTCATCAGGCTTAAATACTCTGGAAAGCAATAGTGGCTTAAATATGTTACCATGTTGGAAAGGTAAACAAAATTTAGCATCACATATTGCCTGTGATCCTTTTTACTATTTGTTCTTTGCCATATGTGCACATTAGGTTTAACAGACAAGTAGATGTGATCCCTGCCCCTGAGGGGCTTACAGTCTAGATTAAATATCACATGGAGATGAGACATTCTTGTTGGTATTCTCAGCAGGGAAGGCCGGGGCTATGGTAGGCATGAACTATCCTTGCTTGTCTGAAAAACAGACCTTTCAAATCAAGGCTGAAACACATCAATAGGAGAGAGAGCACCACAACTCCTGATTTTTTCAGAGGGTTTCAGACTGTGCAGTACTTACCTGCTATTTTACTTAATTCTGCAGAATGGGCAGCTCTGGGGACAGACAAGCCTTTGAGGTAGTGTTGGTCACCCACTATGGCTCTTGCTAATGGAAAAACTCAATGCAGTGATAACACATTCTTGTTCAACTGAAACAGAATATTTATTCTAGATTGCCAAACAGGGGTCCTGTCTTTGAGCTATTTACAGTAGAACAGACACAAAGAAACAGTAATATTGACTAACGAGGCATGAAGAACAAAATCTTTCTTTATATAAACAGTAATATTCTGGAGCACTGTATTAAGTCTTGTTTTCAACTTGGAGTGAGGATTAGAATACACAAATTTTATATCATCGACGGAGTAGTTGCAGCCAAAAGGTATTTTTGTAAAAATGATTTTAGATAACACAGAGAGAAATTTTCTTGACCCAAGCTACTTATTTCAATGCTAAGTTCATATCAAGAGATCTACTTTCATAAAATATCTTGTCAAGTAACAATTTTAGGAAATAGTGTCAGGAACTCAAGCTTTTCTAAAAAATTGGGTAATAGTTTATAAAACAGTAATTCAAGCAGAAATGCAAACTTCCTTTTTCCAGCCATTCAAAGTCTGAAACATGATCAAAATATTATTTCGAGGTGGGTAAATCTGTCACAAGATTTGCTCCTGCAGAGTATTTATGATGAAACATTTAAGTCTTGTCTGGCTTAGTTTAATTTTGTTTTAACTGTTCTGCTCTATTTGCCAATTTGAATCCCATTGCACCTCTCGGACTATATCTGGGTGCTCTCTTACATCTTTTGTCTGCATGGTTGCTGCATTTTTTGGCAGATGTCAGCATAACTCCATTACTGATTTTTAAAATAGGAAAGGCTGAGAATCACAATAAAATCAACACAATAAAATCAAATGCACCATAATAAATACACTTTCTTAAATCTAAACAAAATCACTTTATTAAGAAATTCATACTTGGTATTTCCTGGATAATGCTGTGTATAACAAGCATTGGCACACACTGTAATGTGTTGTAGATGCCCCAGGTTTTGCCTGTTATCTCTAACTTGGGAAGTTCTACAGTTCTTTTGATCATACACGTGTTGACATTGTTAGGAACCTCATTTACTCTTTTCAGTAGGATTCTTACTGAAGTTTTCTCACTCTGATACAGCAAACAGTTGTGTTTCCTTCCTTCATTCCTTGAGTGTTCTGGAATCCTTATGCAGCCAAGTCAAGCCCACCTGGGGAAGTTGCTTTTTTTCAAAGGAATCCAACGTCTTTTTTATACTTGAATTGGTGCCTTCAAGAAACTTCAGGCTCAGGAGCTGGAGCTTTTTTGCTCCCTGGGATTGGGATTGGCACACTGGAGTACAGAATGCTTGTAGGATTGGGCCAATCAACATTGAACAGAAGACTGAATGCACGATGTAGCAGAATAATGAAAGCCACATTTTCATAATTTATATATTGTTAAGGATAGTGCTGCATGAATTCCTTTTCTACAGGCAAATTGAAGAGAGAGATCGTCTTCTGCTTGTGAGGGTACTTGAGATTTATCAGAATTTGAGCTAACCTACATTAACAGCCACTTTTGTTCCACTGCTTACTGATATTCTTTGTTAAAATGCTGAACACACACAAAACTACACAGACAATTGGAAAACATTTTGTAATTTTCCGTGGTGCAGCGATAGACATCACTCACGCTGTTTAAATTACTATTACTGATCTCCTATTATTTGTTTACAGTTTTATTGGAGCAACAAGATGAATGCAGATGTAGCAGCACTGCTAATGCCTTGGGATTCACAGATATCCTAATTAAATTATTACCTTACTTTGTTTTCTGCAGGGGAAGTTTGTACTTGAAGAGGAGAGTGGGTTTATTCTTCCCTCTCCTATTTGTGAACATCTGATAGTAGCATAAAATATTAAAAAAATTAGTCTTTCATTTAGAAGCTATAGTGAATCTGCTTGAGTTATAAACAAGCATATTTAAATAGTTACTTTGCATTATTCATGTAACTGGAAAAAGATTCACCCTGGGTAGACAATTACTGTGTATTAACATCTTGCCTCAGGGCAATTGAAATGTTTTTTAATGAGGTGTTACCAATCCTGAATATCTTTCATTTGCCACTTGACCCAACAATTTATTTTTTACTGGGACATCTTGACTTAAAATACTTAGCGTTATTATAGGGATTTTGTTAATCACATTCTATACTCAAACTGAATGTTTATTGACATAAAAAGTATTTATTAAATTAATCCATATTATTCTAAATAGTAACTAGTACCCGTAGAGTGAAATTCATCAGAATTTCCCAAGTATTGGGATCCAGAGCCTAAGAATCACCCTGCTAAATTAGTATTCATGTCATGAAAACAACTAATGAGGCTTCAGACCTATAAAAGTCCACTCAAACAAACATCTGCCAGTGTTTTACAGGATATTCTGGCCCTGGCATCAGCTATGACCTGCAGGGCAGAGCAATATGAACTCAACTAAAACAGTATTTCAGATAATTTGAGATCTAGAGACCATAGCTATAAAGAGAAGAAAAATGTTTCTTCCTCCAGCATGAAGCCATGAGTATCTGCTGTGCAGTCACAGAGCAGCAGGCTGGGTAGGAACAGGATTTCCAAAGTTGCTTTGTTTAAATGATATGGCTCAGGTCCTTGTGCTGTGCTCTAACTAGAGTGATTGAGTACTCTGCACCTGGTTGTAGCTGGCAGATGAAATGATGTTTCTGAAAGCCTTTGGCATAACAAATCTGTCAGTGGGTACAGTGCGAATTTTCTACAGTAGTTGCTCATATGAACACTTAGGATGTGGTAGGAGTGTTTATGTCAAGTTGATCCTGGGCAGTAATTCTCTAGGATAAGGGGAGCTCTGTGGATTCACACCTTTATATATTTCACATAAACTTCAGAGACACAAACTCTAAGAGTTAACATGGTATTGTGAGTTTGGAGCAGCAGACAAAATGGGTTTCATCAGGATTATGTCAGAACATCCATCACACCTGCATGGTAAGAGTTTGTGGACAGACCTGTAGTTCTATATCTGCTCTTATCTCTGCTGTTGGCTCCACAGCACAGAGCAGCACTCCCTGTAAAACAGGTCTGGATACTGAAGTATAACTATCCCCTCACCAACACAGTGCTTCTCTCAGGCTGTTCTTACTCCATACACAGCTCAGGCATCTCTGCATCCTTCCTTGCTGCCACACTGGTATTCCCATAGTGCCACATACACTGCTGTGGCACCAGCCTGGATGCCAGCATCACAGCCATCAGCAACTGTAAATGGCAGCTCAGGGGTCCAGAAATAAGATCCCTCAGTCTTTCACAAGACCACAGTATGGCACAGAATCAGTAGTCTGGAAGGGGAAAGAGACACAGCACAAATTAATAAAGAAATTTGTCTTTATAAAGAAATTCCAGTGATCCAGAATAGATGTTGACCACTGCTTCATTTCTTGCTGGAACATATGGAGCACAAATATAATCCACCCTGGTGAGTGGGAGGGGATGCAGGGCAGGGGGGAATCTTTCTGGCATCTATACCAACACAACGCCAGGTACTCTGCTGGAGTCTCCTTCTTCCTGTATGTGGAATCTATGTTGAATTAATTTGTAGCTGGCTGAATTTCAAACACGTCAGGTTCGTTTTCACGTATGTTGATGGGATTTTCTTTTGGATCAGTTTCTTTTGTTAATTAGACCTCCATTTATGCTACATTGTAATGAGCTTTAGCAACTCTGCCTGTGCAAGCCTGGTGGGAAATGGGCTGGATTTGCACAATTGCAACTTCTGCTGTTGACTGGTTTTGATACACTATAGATTTCCCTGCTTCCCAGGAAATACATAAATTTCTCATGGAAAAAAAAATAAACTGTTCTGGGATCCTTCATGCTGGGGGAACACAAGGATATGGATCTGAGAAAAAGCCAGGAGAGTGTGCAGATGTACCTGTTCAACTATCCCCATGCAGGGAAGGACGGAGGGAACCCCAGTTGCCTGAGGACATAAGGGAGACCTGCAGTGTCTCACCTGTGTCAACTAGATCTTCATAACTTTCCTGCAGCTGGGAGCAAGCTGTGGCCTTGGGCTAAGGCTCTGCTTGCTTCCTTCTTCCAAGGATAAATTGGTATGTGCTTGAATAGCAGTCCTAGAAAGCACCTGTAAATGGCCCCTGATAGCTGCTAGCTCTCCTACTGCCGGTTCTAATTTAAGAACCCACTAATAAAGGACCACTCCAAAAAGCTTTTTAAACAATCATAAACTTCATTGCAGGTGGGATTATGGGCACAGAGGTGATGGATTTCAGAATCTGCTTTGTAGACATTACTGAGGAAAAGATGAGATAAACATGTGTAGTGTGTACTGTGTATAGAACACTGTTTGAAACGGAGTAGGTTGCAAAGTGCTGGAGGCTGGTTTAAAGCACTTTGCCTAAATTTACTTTGGCTGTCTTGCAGAGATTTTAATTTCATAATCACCTATACTTTATCCAGTGTAGCTTTTTGTATTTTTTTTCAATGGCCTTGGATGAACATACAAAGGAGCAGAGTTAAAGTTTGGAGATATTTAAATCTAGGATGTTTTACATTTCCAGTGTTTCTCTTGGCAACCTAAATATTATTTTAACTTGTGGTGTGATTATATATCAGCTCACATAGGGGAACTGCAGATCTCTGCCTGCTGAGCATCATTAAGCACTTTGGTGCTCGGTGGGAGTTTGTTCATTAGGAGGAGTGTGTTATGAATTTTACTCCGTGTGCATCTTTGTGTGAGAGAGGGAGGGAGAGCAAGGCAATGAGAGGGAAATACAAGATAAATCATTTGCACATACAAAATAGCTAAAAAATCAATACTCTTATTTAAAAGAAGCACAAAAGTATTCCGCAGAAGAAAATGAGCATCAACGTGAGGGCTATGAAAGACGTCTCCTGAAACCTGTTGCTGCTACTGTAGGGAATCTTGCATTATCTCCTCAGATTTTAATCTAGTTGGCAGAGATCCACCAGTCTGCTATATTTTGCCTTTTGGTCCTCATTTAATTTTATGTATTTGGCTCATTTTTTAAATCTTGAGATACATAAAGGTAAAATTGTATGATATATTTTATTTTAATAAGTTACGTATACTCATAAATTAATTCTACTGGCAAGAAAGATGAGACGTGCACTGTAAAGACTTAAAATCTTAAAATTATTTTTTCAAATTTTTACAATTTTATATCAAAATTTTTCACACCTGGAAATAACCTGTAAAAGATTATTCCTTTATTTCATTTTATATGTCAGTTACTAGGTATCAAAGACTATGGGGCCAGGGGGTAGGGTGTTGAAGTTCCTGAAAAAGGGTGTATTTTGCAAGGTATGCAAAATGTGCTTGATATTTCACTGGAGTATTAACAAAAAAAAAATAAAGGAAGAAAAAAAAGAAAAAAATTAATCACTGGCTTAATTTTATATTCACAGTGGTTTTATTCTAATGTTTTATAATTCCCTTGGCTTTTCTGGTGTATCTGATTATTTATATCTGTATGGATGAGCAGAAAAATCAGGCTCACTGTTTTGCAGATTGTTTTTCCATGTCAATGCAGCACACCCATTTGGCATGTGACATCTGTAAGATTTTCAAATATACTGATTTTAACTTAATATGCTACGTTTACATCAGATAGCATTTTTGCCTTTCTAAGTACATTCAAAACAAACAGTTATTGAAGGGGGGGGAGAAATGTGAACAAATTATATTATCTGTTCCTTTAAATTATGTCTCTAAATATTTTTTCTCTATGAAAGTAGCAAGAGCTTAAGCAACTCCTGCTGTCTTGTTGTTCGACATCCACTACTGCCCATCTGCCTATTGATTGGTAGGAAACTCCAAATGGGAATTTCATCTCATTAATCATGTCACATCACAGGGATTAGGACAAAAAAAATCCTTTATGCTTCACAGCAGCCATCTAATGCCCAGTAAGACAAGTGAACGAATATGATATGGGTAGAATATCTTCCCACTAATTAAAGGTCATCTGCTAAAAACTGTGAGTCAGAGTTGCTCCGAATGTGCCATAATCTAACTCTGCACATGCTCAAGCATTGCAGAATGGAAGGAACAGTAAATATGTATTTATAATTCACATGTTAGCATAGCTTGAGAATAAACCCCATCCATTACAGAACACTGCAGTGACAATACGTGCAGTAGTGGTTCTCCCTGAATAGATACTGGCAAAACCCAGTTCCATTGATTCTCTCTCATTCCCCCCTCACATCATCATTAATATCCATCCACATGGCATTTCCCCACCGATATGCTCTATAATCCTCTTACACCACCACCAAAATTGTTACTGCTCTCCTCATAACACACATAATCTGCATTAGGAGATACTAGGATTTTTCTAAGCCTGTTTGGTACTGTAACGAGCAAGCAAAAGCAATTAAAATTGCTAAGATGTGACTGAGCAGGTGAGATGAGGTTTCCTTACAGTCAGGGCTCTGTGGCAGATGAGAGGGACACACACAGCCTTGGAAGAAAGCCAACTTATTAATGGAATTTGACCATGCAAAACTTGTTGAAATCCCTCTAGAACATCAAATGCCACATTATAATATCTTTACTGAGGTCCCTGCCATTCCCAGGAAATCTTTGGTTCCCTTTTCAGAGTATCATTTTCTTTGGTAACACTTTCCAAAGGAAGATTTGTGGGATGTATTTTGGTTTGTGTTTATGTTTTGCTTTGTCTCTGTAATGAAAGCTCTCATCAGTTGAAAGCAGGTAGGTGGGACCTGGCTTTTTTTGTTGGAAAGAAACCTTCAGGGAATTAAGATTTATTCCGACAGAATGAAACAATTAATTATTTTTTCTTTTAAAGTAATAAACAGTTGGCAGGCCATTTCTTAGCTGCTGGTATTCTTCAGCCTCCTGTTGATAGAATAGACTATTTTGCAGTAGCTGATGGTGTAGAACCAGTCTGTTGTGTATGTGCAGAGTGTAGATTTAAAAAAAAAAAAGACACCACAAAAAAGCAACACCCCTCAGTGTTCTCAGATCATCTCATAGCTGGTACTGTAAGTGTCTGGTTGTTGGAAGTACTTGAGTAGTCAGATACACTGCTGTAAAGCACAGGACCAGACACGTATCTATTTCAATGAAAATAGAATTGCTCATACAGAATCAGCTGGGACAATGACACATTGGTGAGCTGTCCTGCTGCAGTGTTTATGCATGCTAATCTTCTAAACAAACTTCATCTGTTTTAGTATGGAAACAATCTATAATGACATCTTCAGGTTCCAAAACTGACTGAGATGATAATAACAGTTTCTCTTCTTCTCTTCCATACCTATGTACATGCATGTAGACGCATGATGTTCCCCCTGTATGAATCTAGAATATGTTATATTATAGATCATCACCAATGCTTCTCCAGCATGCTTGGATGCTTACCTGCACTAGAGACACTTTCTGAAGAGCTGTTTAGAATAACCAGCAGTAAAATTCTGCTTTCCCATTCTGGAGGGAAATGAAACCAATGCTGCAATCACAGCAGCTGCACTGAGCTGGTGTCACTTATTCCATGGGTCTGGGAGAGTCCTGGTTTCTTCCCCTCTCTCTGCCACCTCTTTCTGTTGCTTCTTTCAGCAGTCTGATTTACCTCACCCACAGCACGCCTCAATCCCAGCTTTACTCCCAAGCCATCCTGTGCTGCCCCTTGTGCCAGCCCATAAACCACTCTCTGAGAACTCCACTCACCATCTCTGGTTTCCTTTCAGCTGAGCAGCTCCAAGCCTCTCTCGCCTGACCCCAGTCCTCTTTTATTTTAATCAAGTGAGCCCAACTCTCTCCTCTTTCTCTAATTGCAACTCAGTTTACCCCTTCAATTCCTGCTTTCCCTTTCCATACACATGCTGATTTTCTTTCTGTATTTGTTTCTGTTTCTCTTCACATTCAGGCCCAGATTTACCTGATTACTTAATCAAGTATTTTCTGACCTTCCTATTATTGTGCTTTTCACCCCTCTGCATTTGGAGCAGATCAGATGCCCTCTTCGTTCAGAAACCATGGCTATTAGCAGTAGGGTCACTGGTTCCAAAGGAGATCCAGGCTCCCTGGGCTTTTCTCCTATAGCTGCTTCCACCCTGGCCTGGAGAAGCTAAGAGCAGTGTTACACAAGGGATTATAACTACACATCCTCCGAGGGGTCCTCTGGCACTCACATGCCATTGTCTGCACTCTTTCTGCTCTTCCCAGCTGAGCCCAACAGGCTCCTGAAGCAGAAAGTCTTTGCAGTGCTCCGTGTGATGCAGACACACATCCTTGCAGGCTTTTCATTTTGATCTCGTAAAGCTGCCAATACTGGTTCCTCCCTTCTGTAGTGACAGGCAATCACCTCGAGTCTGACAAATATTGAGTAATCTACTCAACCCCTCGCCAGTCAGAGGGAAGCTGACAAATCTTTCTTCTCAGCTCTCTTGTTTGTAACAACTTTGGTGACCAAAGAACAGCACTTTTTCTTCAGGCAGCAGGAATCTTCATCCCAAACTTCCTCCAAGCCAGTCAGCCCACCTGCACCAGCCCATACAGGTGCAAGGGGCAAAATCCCCATTTTTCATTTCAATTATTTTGCATTGGGCTCACAGTGAGAGAACAGCCAGGAAAAGGTTTGATACTTGAACACTACAATTTGATCCAGCATTCAGTAAACCAGATTTGAATCAATTGTGGGGCGTTTCTGTTACCTTTGTTACACATCAGTACGGCTGAAAGCAGAGAAGGTGCCAAAAGCAGCTGCTTTGATGTTGAGAAAAACATCCTGAATCTGCCCAGCAGGATAAGGAAACCAACTTTTGTGTGTTGCTTACACTCTCATTTGCTCCTTGCCAAAAAGACGGTGTGTTAAAAGTTATTAAACTATTTACTTTCTAACTTAGAGATTGCATTTGGTGTTTATAACCCTTGTAACCTGGTTCTGGTTAAAGGCACGCCATGATGGTACATGCTGCTACACACACGATGTGTGGGCAAGGGCTGGGCAGTCCCTGGGATTGTCCCATGAATGTGAGAGCTGGGGAGGGACAGGGATACCTGCCCAGAGCCCCAGGGAAGTGTGGAGCAGAGCAGTTGTGTTGGTGTGCAAGCACCTTGCGGGCCAGGGAGCCACGGGCTTCTGCACCTGCACACACAGGCACAGGGACATGGGTCCCGCAGGTGCCATAGCCCAGGCCCCTTGCCAGGAGCTGGCCCAGCCCCTTGGCTCGGGCTCTGAGGGCTGCAATGTGCTGCCCTTGCTGACTGGCTCCTCACCACACACGGCTGGGAGGAACTGTGCAGGAACAGCTTCCCCGGGAGCAGGAACGCACCGACGCTGATCCCAGTGTTGAAAGTTTGTGGAGCCTGAAACATGGCTCAGCAAAAGAAGTGGAATGTGGGTAGTGGAGCATCTTTCATTTTCATATCTCTCTTATTCCAAGTTCATTTCATTTTGTAAAAGGAAGAAAATGATTTGTGGGTTCAAATAGTCTTTTTCTCAATGCCTCTGAATGTGAACACACGTGACACCTCAGTGTTCAGACTTCTACTCCCTGGCCTGTATCTGTGAGCCTTCTTCACATTACTGTGCAGGTTTGGTACTACTTTAAATAAGAACGTTCCTCTTTCATTTAAATTAGGGGAGAATCCAAAGAAGAGAGGATGCTAGTGAGGTGGGAACGATCCCTCCAGGTATTTGGTTCATAGCATATCTTGATTTCTCACGTTTTATGGTAAGCAAAAGTTTAACAACCATAATTTTATGAAAATGACAATTGAAGAGGACATCTGGTGAGAATTCATTTATGCCTTTTTACATTTTTAACAACCTGGCTATTTTTACTCTTCTCATCCTCTCAAAGGGAGTACAATGTAATGAAGCATGGAGCTGGAACTAGGCCACACCTCAGCTGGAAAATGTCAAATTCTATTATGCCATCCTCAAAAGCGTAAATCACAGCTGCACTTTTTTAAAGGTATAAATGAGGGAAGGAACAATATACAACATTTATCTGAATTCATGCAATGTATTTATAGTACAGAATCAGAGTGTGGGTTATTATTTATTTAATATAGAAATATGCCAAATATTTGAAGGCTGAAATCTGTAATAGACAGTAGCTTATCTTTGCTGTGGAATCCTTTTGAACATTGTTCACTTTCTTGCATTTACTTTTTCCGTTTGCCAGCTCACAAACTAAGCTGCTTAATATCAGGAACTACTAGTTACTTTGTTGCTTGAAACCCTTATTTTATATATGAAATATTTTTAATAGACTTAAGTTTAAAAACTATTCTTGACTAGTATCATATCCAGGGTTTCACATTTCAATTTTTTTTTACATATTAAATTGTACCTTTCACACATTCTTTCTCATGTGTTGTTGGTTAAATTATGCACATGTGTCTCTTTGGCAGCAGCTATCCCATAGTTCATAACTATTCCAATAAATAAATAGCATTTACTAAGCACTTAGGAGGAGGATGAAGATTGTTAAACTCACTTGCTCACTCCCCCTTTTCCTGTTTTCCTCAATGTTCATTTTACTCCAGGAGGTTTAAGCTATCTGATTCTGCTTACAATAAGTTTGCCTTTCTGGTTATGCTCTCTACCTCTCAATTCTGTGACACTTTTTTTATTATTATTGTTTTTAGTGTATTATGATATTCATACATGTGACTGGATGGCATTTATGGGAACTGCTGCTATGCTAGAAGAGCATGTGATTATATGCCTCTCAGATTTTTTCTGCCTGCCATTCAGCCTGTGGTAGATGAGGATCTTGGGCTGAGTATTTAAAATACAGGCTTGTACAATGTAAGGCTACTAGCCTCTCTGAACTCCTTTGGCTAGTCCTGTTCCAATATATATATATTATGCTGATTATAGTGATTATAGATTATGGTATACTTACTGTATAGCACTTAGGCTACATTCATCATTATGTACATGACTAGAAGGTGACATGGACCCAAACTCAATCTCACTGCTACCACCTGAAAGCTTTTACTGTATTAAAACAGTTACTGTACAAATGGTGTTATTTATTATCTAGTAAATATGTTTGCATTTGAATTGCAACTTCTGTACTTCTGCAGTTTCTGAGATCCTGGTTAAAGCTATTCACAGGCAAATAGTCAGATGAAAACCATCTGTAAGAGCCTTAGCAGAACAGAATTGCAAGTATTTTCTGAGCAACATTTTGTTTTGTGCACATTCCTCTGTCTTACACACACTGATCTTATCACAGCATCCTCATGTATACGAACACCACCTCTGGTATATTATTTCTTATGTCCTTCATCCAGGGACATCTTGTGCAATTGAACTTTAAGTTTCAAGACGAGTATTTATTTCTGAATTAGACTGGGGTCAGGGGGTCAGGATCTTGTCTAACGACTATCCATATTGTTACGTGCATCTGTGATATGTAAGAAATGTAAACCTGGAATTGTGTGGTGCAGTCTGCAGCCTAAAGGCATTCGTCCCCCTGGCACTGCCAATTTTCAGTTGTTTAGTAGAAGCTAAACTGCCACTGTCTCAGAAGAGCAGAGATGACAATTTCATCTACTGGTTTGACCAACATTCCTGGCGTCATGGACCTTCACCAGGAAGTACTCTGCAGATCAGGGACATATCTTTGAATCTGATATGGATCTTTCATAAAGCCAGATCAGAAAGTGGAGGATGGGTTCAATATGCTACTGAGCCTGTTTTGCTGTGGATATACATGACAGAATTTAGCATCTGGTGGCATTTCCCAGCTGCTGAAAGTGTGTCCCTGTGTTGCAATGCTGGAGGCCATCCAAGAAGTGATAGAGGTTTCTGTTGTCACATCAATGGATTCATTTGAAATTCTTAATCTTGTATTTGAAGATGCAAGCAGTGCAGATTGTTTCCTCAAAGCTGTCTCAGATAGCACTTGGATGGAATGGGGCAAAGTGAATTTGCTCTACTCAATGATATACATATCAACTGGTATATGGATATTGACTAGATGAACTTTGCACTTTCTTGATTGAGAAGGCCATGTAGTTTTTTACTGCTTTTTAGAGAAAGATCCTGAACCAAATAATGTCATGCAATTTAATTTCATTGTGTATCTTATGTTTCCAGCTTATGTCCAAACGGTGCTCTTGGGCCGTAGATGATGTCGTGTTAGACATTTGAAATCTTCTTTACCATTCTGTTCTCTTGCTGATTTAATCTCCTTGGCTTTAAATAGTCTGTCTGAAGTCACTGCAGAATGGATCAAAAGGAGAGTACTCAGCTAAATTAGAAGGAGGCTAAGAAGCTATTCTTAAGAGTTATTCTTGAGTTCTTAAGCTATTCTTAAAAGTTTAAGAAGCTATTCTTAGGCTGAAGGGTGACAAGGAGTAGTTGAAGATTTAAAGTTGAAGGCAAATAGTTGAAGAATATTATGGTTTGTCATGTGCAGTATCACCAGTGCTTTCCTTCCTGGCAGCTTTTCCATGCGTACAGCACATCCCCACTTCAGGTCAGGCAGTGTAGTGGTGTGTGACAGGCACTCTGGAAAGCAGATAGGAAAGCAATCTAGCTTTACAAAAATGCCCAAGAGTTTTGAGTTAGGGCAGTTCCCTGAGGAAGCCGAGCCATCCCAGCTGTACCTCTGCAGCAGGGGATGCAGCTCGGGACAGCGGAGGAAGGCACTATCAGCAGGTGCTTCGGAAGGTGGAACCTGAGCTGCCTTCATCCTTCACGCTCTGCCATGAAACCCAACCAGCCTGTGCCAGGGAGCTCGGCCTGACAGAGGATGCCTTTGCCTCTAGGTATTCTTCAAAGAGTGGGGAAAGGAGCAGTGTTCCCTGTTGCCCAGCACGGTCCTGGCATCAGTGTCTGCTCCTCGGGACACAGGAGGAGAGCAAAGAGCACCACTGCAGAAGACAGCTAGCACACTTCTCAGCCAGCGTTCGCAGTCAGTAAAGTGTTAATGTTCAGTGTCTTTGCTCAGCCCTAGATACACATGCTACTGCTAATGTTCTGCTATCCTCTAACACTTAGTTTAGAACTCAGCAGAAACTGGGATTTTTAGTGTTTGAGGAGACATTTGGCAACTTGTGAAGTGTCAGATTGGTACTGGTGAATTTGAGAACTAGGGTGAACATTTGTGTCAGGGAAGGAGAAAATCTTCACAGCAGAAAGCACGCTCTAACCTGAGACTACCTGAAATAAAGTAGCTTTAAACCAGTCTATCCCAATTACATGAAAACCCAAATCCCTGCACTGCTGACACTTCACAGACTGGAGCAGCAAATACTGAAATCTGGCTTCAAGGGACTGGCTGCACGCCTGAGTACAAACCAGATATGGGGAAAGTTTCAACCAGGGCCTGAACATACCAGTCCTGAAAAGTCCTGTCTGGAAGTGCCAGCAAGGCAGTGGGACCAGTATCTGGGTTTCAGCAGAGCAGGCTTCCCTGCTGGTCTGGAAGCTGCTGCTCTGGAGAGGAGCCATAGGCTCGTGTCCCCCCAGGTGTCCAGTCTGACACCAAGGCTTCGAGAGTGAAAGGCACTTGGGGGTTCTCCTTCGTTGTCCCAGGGTGCAGGCTCCATGCAGAGCTCCTGCTGCAGGGGGTTATACTGCAGGCACGGGTAGAAGTGCTCAGTTTTCCTTCTTTTTTTAAAGCCATTGGGACACAGTCATTTCCCTATAGAGCCTCATCTAGATGATGAAAGACCTGGTAAATCTAAAACGTTTTTCACTGGACTATTGTTATGGAATTTCCCTATTAGATTTATCACTGCTTCTATTAATTCCATTTAGTCTATTAATTTGCCCTCTATTAATTTATCACAGCTTTCTGGGTTGGGGTTGGGGTTTTTTGCCCTCATCTGTGAAGTGCTCAATGTTGACAGTGACGGAAACCTCACAGGAAGCATTGACAGGGTTTGAAAAATAATTCTGGAGCCCTTGTGTTGCTAAGGAAGTTTCATCAGTAGAACCAACGAGTTGAGATTGTTTTCTCAGCAGTGCATGAGATAAATGAGAACTATTTCCAGATTCAGTAATTTTGAAATCTGAAGGAAAGATCTTATCAGTTTGCTGGCCACCTTGAATAGAATACAGCAAGAAAGAGTAATAGAAAACAGGGATACCTGTTTTGTTTTATAGGAAAAAAAAAAAAAGCCCTGCAGAAGTCTTCTAATTAGCTGTTTTTACATAGTTTGTTTAGCATTAAATATAAAATCTAAGCATTATTTCATGTAATTAGTTTTTCATTATAAACTGCTGGGATAAGCAAATTGTTTTATGAAAAGAAAAATAGGTGAAGCTTATTAAATCATAAAAGGAGCCCCTGCCTGAGGTCTGAAATGCTGGAATATTTAATGTATGCTTGGGTATCTTCCAAATTTTTCCCAGTGGATAAAGGAGTCTCTAGGAAAACTTTACACAATTTTAACCTAAGGCTCAGGTGTATTAGGTGTATAAGGGAATTTTCTTTTCCATCACCTGCAAAATATGACTGTCTTGAGATTCACCACCCTCAAATATATGACAAATATATTTAACAGATGAATAAATACAAATAACGTGTACCCAAAAGCCTGTGTGTAGATACAAACATCAACCTTTGTTTGTTGAGGCTCTTGCCTATCTACAGCAAACCTTGATTATATTTATTAAATGTGAAGTATTCCACTTCCACAGGAGTAGGGCTGGGACCATGGAGCAGTAGTGGCAGGTGATATTTTACTGTAGCTGCAGCGGGCTTGAACCATCCAAGGGGAATACATGACACATATCTCTGTAGCTCAATTTAATGTGCCTGGTTAGACAAGCACAAATGTTCATGTGCAATGTATTTGCAGCATGTAGATACTTGTGTCCCAGTATACTACACAGGGTATATTTGGAAGCCAATAGGTGTATGAAATCTTTTAAATAGATCATTAAAATGCATAGAATACTTTTTAAACAGACAAAAAAAAAATCTGCATTTTTTTAAAGATCATCAGTTCAACTAAGCTACCCCTAAAAATAAAAGCATATTTAGGTAATGATAGTTGTTTAATGATGGCATCTGTTCTTCAGTAAAAAATCTATCATTTTTATTAGAATTCTAATCTTTTACTTCAAATCTTGTGTGTATACAATATTATCAGTCATCATCCTATTGTAACAGTAATTAATTTGGTTTGTTATTCAGCATTTAGAGATTTGGCTGAGTTACAAATAAAACCTCTCCAGGTTAGAAGTGTTCCATTCATATCGTGTGGATCTGGCTTGGAAGATTCCTGGTGAAGGAAGGAGGGAGGCATTTTTTTCATTTGCCAATAAAAATAGATCACATCTATTTTTGGACTCTGAACACAATCTATGTTTCTGATTCTCAGACAGTGACTGTGACTCACTGAATGTATTTCTAAAGTCTTCTTCAGTAGAACATAAAGATACTGGCCGGCTCCTCAGCTGGTGTAAATCAGTGTAACATCTCTGATCTTTGTTAAGCTGGCCTCATGAGAGATCTTCTTTTTAGGTGTTTCTGTTTTCTGATGCTTTGATTTTTCCTTTTGCTTTTTCTCACCTCTCTGGAATAGTTTCAGACTATCAATCCATGAACAACTGAGTTATTCTGGGGGCCAACTCATTTCTTACTGCCTTTTTTCCCCCGTGGGACAATACAGCGTAGGCTCTAAGCGTTGGTTTGCTTTCATATAGAATAGTTAATCTGATCAAAGCACTCCAAATGTGCTCTATGCAAACAAATTCCTATAAATCACACAGCAGGACTTAATCTGGGTCCTCCTTCAGCTTTTTTCTACTCCTGCAGTGTAGGTGTGTTTTTCTCATACGCATTTCTGTCACGTGGTATTTATTTCCATATTTAAACATATGTATTTTATTTCATATAAATGGACCCGGGGTGTCAATTCTTACATATAACACCAGTCTGCAGAAAACTCAACAGGAACTTGGCACTAATTAGCATGACAGTGTATGGCTGCTTCCCCTTTTTAGTCGCAAAAGAAATGTCCAAGTCTGCCATGTGTTGGAGCTACAGCCACTGCTTGGCCAACAAATTGCAGTGGCTTCTTCCTGTGTAGGAGTTGTCTCTGTGTGTGTGCACGTGTGTATTTTGGAATCAGTCACTTTCAGCACTGCTATCACATCCTGTTCTGAGGAAGCAGCAACTTGGATTGTGTCTTGATGCAACAAATACATAATTTTGGAAAAGTTTCAATAACAGTCACCCATGGGTTATCAGGCAATGCTTCCCTAAAGGCATGCAGCTTGGCCATAGGATTTGAAGGTTTTCCTGAGTCCACCGTCTGTGAAGGTACCTACCCAGGCCATTACATTCTCACGAGAATTTGCCTTCTCCTCTGCAATAGTAAGCTTGCCTTCAAGTGAAGTTGAAGCCCTATTGTTAATAGATTGTAGCAGTTCTGTTTTATGAATGTGTGCTTTAGGGTACTGGTACTGCTTTAAATACATTTCTAAGCATCCTGTTTTCTTTCTGTTCCAAACCCTACATCCAATCTTTCCATTAGCTTGTTCCGTGGAGGGTGGGCGGTGGTGTGTCCCCAGGTTTCTTTTTTGCCAAGTATTGTTATAGGAAGAAAAATTGATGTAAGGTAAAAAGTAGATGCCTTTAAAAAGGTTCAATAAATCATTCAAAGTCTGTCAGTTTTCTGCACAGGCTGCTAGAAGAATAGATTTAATGGATCTACATACAACAGAGCTTTTCTATATTGCTTAAGTTTTCTCATCTGGCAGAGCTTCGCATGATTTGGAACAAGCCCTGTATCGTGGGCAGAGTTTCTCTGCTGAAGAGGTACTGATTTCTGACAAGGAGCACTTTGATTGTGGGGGAGTCTGTGTATATCTTCTCTATAAGTGTTTCTTGATATATATTTTGAGACACAAAGCCTAAGAATACAACACAGAATATGATAATGCAGAATACAGAAGAAAGCTGTTGGTTACCATTTGTATTTTTAGTCTCCTCATTTCAGGAGAATGCCAAAAGCAAACTTCAGCAGTCGTATCCAACTGCATTATTCCTCATGACAGTATAAAATAGTGAGACAGTTTCACAAACTAGATTAAGAATCATAGTTTATATTGCTGCATAAAATTGCTAAAATTGTATAGAGATCTGTATTGTAGATCATAAGTTAATGTAAAAACTCCGAGCTATTTTTTTTTTTTTTCACTTTGTCTGTTTAAGCTACTGGGCAAGTTGTTGCATGAATAAATACATTTTCTTCCTCTGAAACAGTGTAATATTAAATGCCGTGTTGTTGGCATAAAATATAAGTTGATCAGACAGACAAAGATTATTATTCTGACAACAGTGTACACAAGGGTATTGTTGTACATTGAATTTCAGTGTGTAATATGGTATAAATCTTCATGAGAGACTCCACTTTTATTGGCTGCACAGAAGGTGCTTTTCCTTATTAAATACGGGAGATGGTCCCAGGGGCTTTTTTAAAAATATCTTTATCCATTTTTTTCATCTAGTCTGTGGGCCCTGGGAGGCTGACAGATAGAGCTGGGTGAGCATTTCTCTTGTGAATGCTTGGCTATAGAGACAGTCGTGCCTTAGTGCTTGAGTCTCTGTCATGTTCTGCCTCGGCAGAGCCCAGCAGAGCCCACACAAGCTCCACCTTTCCATGCCATAAATGGGGGGGTGTGCACAGTCCAAAGCCTGTAGGACAAAAAAATAACCAGTTAATACTGAATAAAATATCAATGCATCCACTGCAATTGGAAGAGCAGCCCCACCCTGGGTAAAGCCTGAGTTACTCAACTACAGAGTGATGGTTATGCTTGTGTTGAGCAGTGGAGATCTTAAAAAGAGTGAACTTTATGGTATCTGGCTTCTTGCACCTGTGTTACTGAGCTAATAGTACTCATCAGCTGGGCAGGCTGTGAGCACAGAGGTGAGCTGCATTTTGAACTGATGAAGTTACAGTTCTCCATGGATTTGCACATTGCATTAACCAAGTCACTCACGGAATCTTTGTTTATCTCCCTCTCCCTGTTTGTAAACGGGAACGAGGTGAATCTTCCACATGATGGCCTTTGGAGACCCAGCTCCACCTCCCTGCCCTGCACCCCTGATGTACACCCCCCCCCCTGTGTCACATGCCACCATCCCACCGAGCAGGGACGGTCCTGGGGATGAAGGCAGAGCTCAGAGCTGATACACATCTCCTTTCTTTAGAGCAGACATATTCAGGGCTCGTTACTAATTTACCAAATTTTGGATTTATCCCCCCATTTCTGTTCCTCACTATGAAAAGTTGTCTATTTTGATACTTTAGAACCTTTTTGAGCCCATATGAAAAAAATTGCCATTAAACCAGCAATTTACTATTTTTTAACAATCAATAGCATCAAAGTCTTCCCAGCTGCCCCAAATTACCTTTTTTTATCCTGGTACTTTCTGTTATAGCTCGATGCACTTAAAATCTCAGACTATACCAGTATTTTTTGTACCAGTACCAACTATAAAATCTATATGCATCATGTTTATAGCACGAGTAAGGACTGTGGAATGGTTGTGGTTAAGTACACATTATTAGTGTTGTGTCTCTGCTACTGGTTTGTGCGTGATTATGTTGAGAGGGAGTAACAGCTCTAAGGACAAAGTAACACTTCTTCACCAAACATAGGAACACGAAATTGCATATTTTGTTTTCAAAATTAGCTGTCACTTGTAAAGTTTTATTTTCTATATAGCTGAACAGTAAAAGTAAGTGCATTTTTAGGTGCTCTTCAAATAAGGTCCCGGTGGTTATGAATTTCCCTTTGAGCTTATGAAGTTCTAGTGGCAATCCACAGAATGATGACAAGAAATGTGGCACACATGTATGTGTGCACTCATGGGCAATTTAAAAACCCCAATAACATAACTTGAAGGGCTAACACATTTACAGGTCCCAGATTTTCTTTTCACCTGTGTATGAATGCATGCGAGAAAAACGTTCTAATGAGGAACTGGTAACCTACTGGTGTATTAGTGTAAAGTTAATATCTCTTATTCACTGTTAATTTCAATCTGCAGAAATATTAAGCTCTGTCAGCTGACTCAGTCTTAATTCTCACGTATACCATAGGAAAGATGTTTTGGTACATGGTTTTCTCAGCCTAATTTCCCCCTGTTTCCTCCAGTTAGCAGTGTGTAATTGTTTTTAAAAAGCAGAGTTAGCAGTAGCTATAAGATGCAGTACGGTTTGGTTTCCTGTATCTGCCTCTTACTAGAATAACTTTTAAACAAGTGTTTGCATTTTAATAGAGTTGGGTTTATTTGGTTTTAGCTTAATGTTTGTTTATTGTCTGAATTTTTCACTGGCTGTCAAACTGGCTGCATCCCAGCGTCGGGCGGTGGTGGTTCTGAAGCAGATAATCTGCATGGATTTCCAATCAGAGTGCTGCAAGCACAGAGCAGACATCAGCAAGGTTTTCATCCTCTGCTTGGATTTTTGCAAAACCATCCAAGTAGGCTTCAATACATGCATTTGTTGTGTTCTCTGTACCCCACAGTATGGCCAGCAGAAGTCATGAGCGTTAAGGGGGAGCATTTCTTGTGTTAACACTGATCCAACTGGAACACTTGAAAAAAATCTGATCCAGGAGGAGAAATGATCACTAAGGCTGCTCTCCTTCAGGGTGTCTGTAACTCGGGATAATAGCTCTTGAGTTATTAGCTGGTTATGTTTGGCATTCATCTTCTGAAGTTACTGCCAAAGCCATATAGGCAGAATAAAGCATAATACCACATTGATAAATATGTGTCATTTCCCCCTGCCTTCGCCCAGAATTGTATAGAATGGAAAGGCATAATTGGAATGTTAATAACTATAATAGATCAGAATTTATTTTGTGGTTTTTTTTCCCAGCTTGAGCCTTTGTTATATCAGATTTCAACCTGGACTCAGTGACTTTCATGTCTTATTAACAGATCTTTCAAATGAAGAATGTAGTGTGGAGAGAATAAATGCTTACTTGGCCATGGTTCTTCAGTTATGAGAACTTGTCAGATTAGGAAAAAAACAGATGAGAAGGAGAGCTGTGCCTGTGAAGGGAATGAGTTTGTCTGCTCGTGAACTGTGTGTCTTCCACTGGCCAGTTGGTGGGATGGGGAGTCCTGTGAGGTCTCCTGTGTTTCTTCCATTCCTCTCATGGTCCCTGTGCTACCACAATGTTTACGGCTTCCAGCTTATTCTTATGTCTGATCTCCACAATCTGAGCATGGGACAGCGTGAAGAAAAAGATGCTCAATGGCAGAGGTGCTGTGCATAGGAATCAAATCAAAGTTAAATTTCAGACAGTAAATTCACAATAAAACATTACTTCCAGTTTATAATTCAGTGTTCCTGTTTTTCTCCGAGGGGAAAAAGATCTAAGATGTGAATTTGATCTGCATTCTTCCTTTCGTCTCTGAGCGAGCATCTTTGTGAAGCACTCAGGTCTGACAGAGCCATAGTTAAAGGCTGGCAGATACGGACTGGAAAACTTTGCTGCCTGTCTTCCACCATACATTAAATCATAGTGATGTGCCTTTGTTTTATCCTGTTGACTATAAACTATATTAAAACCAGAATTAAGAATGTCTTAAACTCTTTCAATTCACAGTGCGATGTGTGATAAACTATAGTTAAACAAGAGCAATTACTAAACAGTTCTGCTAATTAGAAGATAGTTTGCCAAATATGTTACTTCTTTCTTTTATTTCCCTTACCGTATTTTCAAAGAGCAATTAAGAACTGGCCATAAAGATTACTCACTCCTCTTGAGGGAGCCTTAATGCAAAGGGCTGTGGTAGTTGCACTGGGATACATATAAATGTCAGCAGAAGAGAGGAATTGCTATACTGTGTCAAACCAGAGGGCACAGAGCCCATGCTCTCCCTAGGAATATTCCAGGGCAAGAAGAGTAGGATCAAGTATTCAACAAGGCTGTGTATATTTGTGTACCTAGAAATCCACGAGGACATCCATGAGGATAGTAGACCAAAGGCTGTTTCTGTCTGCTTGGTGGCTGTTTTATTCTTGCCTGAATTAGTGGAATCCCTGTTTGATCAGATGTAAGCTCACAGCCCAGCAGCAGCTCTCCAGCTGAGGTCCCACAGCAGAAACGACTGCTTCCCTCTATTGCTTTACCCTGATTTACTCTAATTTGATAGCTCTCATTTCTTGTATTAAATGCTGAATAGTCATTTTCTTTGTGGCAGTAATGATTGCATGGACCTCTGTCTCATGAATTCATGGTCATTTCTCTTCCAGGTTGCAAACTTAATATATTCAGCTGTCCCTTATGCAGATTATTCAATGAAACTTCAAAAGCTTGGAATTAAAAATATGTTTTGCTAATGCTAAATGATACTTGATTTGCAGTTATTAATTTGCTCTTGTAGATTAACATAATGTTTCATTACTAAGTCAGACACAACTGCAGAGTCACAAATATTTGATGACAGTTTCAATTTTCTATTTCTCTTTTTTTCTCTGGCAAAATCTCCAAATAAATTATTCCCATGCTTTTGGCTTCATTTTCATGTCACACATGGTCACTGATGTAGATGTGTAGGTCTTTGAGCAGGAGGTAGGAATAAATGACCTCCTGAGACCTCGTCAACCTGAATTATTCTATGAGTCGATAAAATCTATAATAAGTAATTTTCTTCAGTGACAGCTGAAACATAGAAGCATAATTATAAACCTGTTCTTTAAAAGGCATGCAAAAGATACCACAGATTTTCTGCGAAGACAAAACTTGTGAATTTTCATCTGAGCACCCCTCTCCATGGAACAAGTTCACACAGCAAGGAGGATACTGAGCATTTCTGTGCTCCATTTAATCCTGCAGCACACTTGGCTGGAAGCAGCAGTCTGGTGGCCAAGCAGCATTTGTGTTTTAGTGCTTCTGTGAAACCATGGAACGAGTTTCTGGTGTCCTTTCCCCAGCCCAGGTCACCCAAACGCATGGCAGGCTGATTTCTTTTTTTATCCCAGCTTCTGAAACATGCTGACATTATTTGTGAAACAAGGAAGTGACAGAGATTGGTTGTAGGTTTTATGTAAAAGCCTAAGTATCCATAGACAAAAAAATACTATTTGAATTGTCTCCCTCTGGCCATGTATAGTTCAAATGGATAACTGGTCCAGGATTTTAATATTACTAAATATAAGGCAAAAAAGTCACTGGCCCTAAATCACACAACATTGTAGGAACTGGCAGGTCACGTCACATCTGACTGAGCAAACAAATCCAGAGCATTGGGCTAGAGGGAAACGTTGGGAGCAGAGTCCTGGAGAGTGTGGTGAAGGAGGAGGAAGAAATTCCTGGGAGCTGTGCTGTGTCAGTTTTGGAGAAAAAGGTGACTGCGAGGATGCCTTAATCCACCAGTCTTTGCCTGGGCTGAGCGTGGGGAAAGAGCAGTAGCAAAACATGAGGGAACTTGAGGTGAACACCACAGGGAGAAATACCCCAAAATCCAGGCTCCGTGAGGGATGGGGGTGACAGGCAGAGCAGGTATGGAGCTGGGGAACTCAAAGGAACATAAAAGCAACCAGATAGTAACCAAAGTGAGAGCCAGAAGCAGCTCAAGCCAACAGCAGCTGACTGCAATCACCATTATTTTCCTGGCATCACTTTAGGGACAGAAGCGTGGGATGGGGTTTCCTTGAGGCCTGAAGACGAAGGATGATTCCGGGAGGCAGAGCAGGGAGGGGGAGATTGCTCTGCTCTTCTGTCCTGTTCCCACAGCCCTGCAATGGAGGATTTGCTCATAGCAATGCTAGGAGCTTGGGACTGAGGATCTGCAGTGTTCCAGAGGCAGCTGTATTCAGAATTCCAGGGAAGGGTCTGGGTGTCAGATGCCTGGTTTTGGTGAGACAGACACTGACCTCCTCAGCTCCAAGTAAGGAGAAAAGCAGGCTGAAAAGCAAGGGATCCTCTGCGGTGCTTCCAAACGTACAATGGGAGTTTATCACTGGGTTAGAGTTTATAAGAAGTAAGTAGCAAATTGTGCACACTTCAGGTTTGCTGCCCTGTTGGAAGCAAAATAAGTTTCGGGAGTAAAAAGAGTATTTTACAAAAACCTCTCAAACTTCAAACGTTGGTGTCACCAAAGAACAAATACCAATCGATTTGTTTATCCAGGAAAACGACTCCTGAAGTCTTTCCAAAATTACTTTAGCTCTGTGGAAATCAGGGAGATGTATGCATATGCCCATGAATTGCTTAACTGTAGAAATGTCTTTTTTTCCTGTATAGCAGATGCACAAAGGGAATGGGAATGTTTTATAACTTAGGCTTTTAAATAATAAATAAATGGCTTGCATTCTCAGTTTAAGGCATCTTGATTTTTGCGTACTGTGTGATACTGGAGTATACAAATATTTTTTCAGAAAGAATTTTTTCCCTTTTTAAGATGAATATAAAACCTCTAGAATATGATAAAACATCACAGTTGGTTTCTGAATACTTTGCATCTTAATATGGTTGAAGTTAAGGCAGTAAGTAATTTCTGAGTTTTTCCCTTGAGCTGCGTAGTTCTTTTCATATGTAATTATTCTCTGAGTGCATTAGATAATGCTATGGTTCCCACAGCTGTATACACATCTATAAATCATTAATGAGGCAGTTAACTGAAACAAAACTATAAAAGATTTGCATTACCCGGCAGAACCCAGCCTTAATTGACTTCCAGTTATTTACAATTAATTTTTCCATTTGGAATAATGATTGCAAGCAACTTAGGGTTTTTTTATTACTCAGGAATTAGATGCTGACTATTCATCAAAAGTTTTTCCAGCAGGACCTTGTCAGTGGACAGTAATGAGCTTGAGGTAATATCTTATTTTTACACACAGATATACGCATAGCTCCCCCCATATTGGCAGAGGAGATGGAGGTGGGAGGGGGTGCTAACAGTAAAATGGGGACAGGAATCAGCACTAACTTTTTTCCCCCTTTTTTTCCCACATACCTAAGTTTAACAACAATTCATTTCCTTTCTTTATAGCATCTAGCTGAAAGGCAACACGATGAATAGAGCTGGCTACAGTAGAATAAACCACACGCATGAAGGGTGAGTAAATATTTATTTCTATCTTTATATCTTACAGGACGGTAAGAAACCAAGGAATAAATGATGCAGAGGCTGTCGAGTAAATATTAATCCATTATGCTATTAAAAAAATCACTTTTATAGAAATACAGCACACAGAGTAAATCCTCATTAACTTGTCAGTGTTTGAGCAAGCCACAGAACTCGAGGCTCTGCATCAGACTCTGGATACACACAACTGAAAGATCTGCTCTCCCTGCCATGTAGCCATAACTCTCAGTGACATTAATGGGCTGTGGATGTGTTCATCAGGAAGGGATGTCACGTTCAAATTCCTAATAAAACTTAAGTCAAAAATAACCAGAGCCCATTTGCAGCAGCTGATGTTATCTTCATTATCTTTCAATCTTCCATTTTCAAAATGCCTAAGCAGATAGATCTCGTCAGTAGTAACTCCTTGGCAGTTCTGTTTCTAAATCACAGCTGTACTGTAAGTAAAATCTTACATATTGGGGTGCACTATACTGGAACCAGTATCAATGGAAGCTAATCGTGCCCTGAGATTGAGCAAATGATACCTTTAATTATCTTCCCTTGCTGCCCTTATTGGGTACAAGATACACATAAAATAGATGTTTGGGTTTGTTTCTTTCTCCCCCCCTCAGATACAGCTGTCGTGCTGAGGAAGTAAAATTACCTGCTTTTTTTTTCCTTGTGTCAAAATAAGTAATTTTGCTGTCCTTTCACTTACATATAGGAGTGTCCCTGGCCTTTCATGGAAACTGGCTAGGTACACTGTGCTGAGCAAGGAACTGAGAGTAAAATCAGCATTGTGAGCACAGAAAAGGGCAGTTGCAATGAGCTTTAGGGGCTTGGATTTCTTTGTAGGTTGTGTAGAGCAAAGACACACACTGGTAAATATGAGAGAGTTTAATTCTGAGTGATGGTAAAGCTAATGGCTGCTTCCTGCGCCTTATCAATAGGTGCCAGTGAAAGGCCACTATAATTGCTCTAGAAAATGTGGGCCCCGTGGCAATCAAACACTTGTAACCTTGAAAATCTTGTAATCTAGTGCTGAAGTAATTTTTTTCCAGGTTATGTGCTGCTGGATTGTGTTACAATGTGTAATGTAAAGTAACGTGACAAGACTAGACATGGGTCATTCAGTCTGTCAGTAATTCAGAGCTTGTCAAATTGGTCCTCCCTCTTCACCAGTCCATGAACTTCACAGATACTTAACTTATTCATGCTACACTAGCTACTGCATTATTTTAGCTGGAAGAGCTACTGTGATGTGTGAAATCTGAGAGGCTTTTCCTTGTTTGAAACTGGGCTGGTACCAGATGAGCAAACAGCATTATTATTTTCATTAAGAGATCACATCTTGTCAACACATAACACTCCAAATTGCATTTCAAATCACTGCGTACTTGACAAATTGTATAGCATGATTTAGACTTTCTGCTGTGCTCATGAACCTTCTTATTGGACTTGATTTCCTGGGCTAGGGAAGGGTCTTTTATTCTTTTTGTAACCTCAGAGCACCAATAACTTTTAATGCACTTTGGTGATATTGCTGACATTGTTGGGTTTTTTTTTCACTGGGGGCAACTATTTTAGTAATTCTAAAACCAAAAAGTCCACCACATTCCAAAAAGTCTTAAACTGATCCACTGCTGCTTTCTTACATGGATTCTGAACAGGCTGTTGCTGCCTGTCTGCCAAACAGTGAACGAGAAATGCTGTGGCTTTGGAGTTTCGTGAGGGTTTGCTTTGAAGGAGCCAAAAATAATTTCAGTGAAAACAGAACTTTCATTTGGTGAAAATTTCTGTTTATTTGAGAAACTATTAACTATCAGAAATATGCAGTTTACTTAGCAGCTCTGTTATCCATCAAGAGCCTTAGTCCTGCAGTGTTTCTCATCACAAGAGAAGACTTCTCATTTTTCTGGGACTCAGTGCAGCATTATGAGCGTGGCCTGGTTTTGATTTTGTTTCAGAGCCAGCATCTGTGAATGAGGTCTGTGAATGAAACACAACTGCTTTCCTCTTTTTCCCCCAAGTTCGTATGAACAGAACATAAATATTAGAAGGAATAAAAAATTACATTCAGGGTATGAGGAATTAATTTTTTCCTTTGGAGTGGAATCTCAGTATTAAAGTACCAGAAAAGGCCATAAAGGAATCGAGGATTTTTCCACTGCTTTGCACACTGTAGAGTCATTCCAACATGTGTAATATAGGTGTCAAATGCTAATAAATCAGCTGTCAAATGCTATCAAATACTTACTTTGCACAGGTGTAAATGATCACATAAAATGCAAAGCACTGATCTGGCACCAACAATCTCTGAGCACCATTAGTGTCTTCACCAGCTTTATAGAACTATTAAAAAGAAGTCCAACTCCCATTAATTCCTTGCTGTGTAAGTTACTAGCTTTTTTGCTCTGTTTTCTTATTTTTTGGGATGTGGTTCCCCTCTGCCCTCCTCCCCCCTCCAGCTGGAGAAGGGAGAGAATGCAACAATTGATATGGAATTGCTTTGGACTGGTCTACAAAAAAAAAAATCTCATGTTTCATAATAATGTTGTGCATGAGAAAGCATTTTTCCTGCCAAAACATCTCTGTAAGTGCCCCAGCATCATCAACTGATGGCAGCACAGCTCTGGGAATAAACAGACTTTCAGCTAATGGCAGGAATCATCGGGGGAAACACAAACCAGGTATTTCTTCCCGATACAGAATGAAACATATGATTAATGTTAAATGCCAAATCCTACTGGCACTGGAGTGAATTAAAGTTTATTTTTCATTCCTGTTTATTCTTTCTTCTCTTTTTAGTTAATTCATCTTGTTTCGTTTAATGCCAATGGTTTTTCCTTTCTATTTGGCCGCTGTGGTGGAAGGAGAGGACAATCCATTTTAGGCATGTGGCCTTTCAGTAATAAGATTAAAGCTTCAGGCAAAGCCCAGATCCTAAACCGAGAACACACCATGCCTGGATTCAACCCCCAAAGGTAGGGGTCAACGGACCATGACCCCAACCACTTGTGTGCCCCTCCAGCAGGACAGCACAGTCCAGTCTGCAGACACGTACGTGATCGTGTGAGAGTCAACTGCTGCATGCACCACGTTTCCAGTACCTTTTCAAACAGGCAAAGCCAAATGTCTTTTAAAAAAGCTTAAATATTATAAAAGATTCAACTTGTTAAGTATCAGTTATCATAAAAACATTTTAATATATGGTTCTGTATTTACATTCATAATTTTGGATTATGTCAACAGAATCACATAATGAAGATACAGTAAGAGCTCACTGTATTTCTAACTGGAACTAAGAATAATGGCAGTTCTTTATTTTAAAAAATGAGCTCCAGAAAGACTTTTTTTCCCACACTCCAACGTTCATGCAGAGGACACTCTGTTACGCTGCCAGTGTGAGCTGGCCAAGAGAAGCAGAAATGGATGACAGTCTAATGGACCAGGAGCAAGCTGCAGCATTTGTGCTGTGCTGACACTGAATTAGCTCATTTCAATTGATTTCTTTGATGTACAAACAAAACTGTAGTAATTCATAATTCATCTACAAATGCATCATTTAAAAAAAATACTTGTTTTTATTCCCCCTTCCATCCCAGCTTCAAATCATCAAAACCACCTTTATTTGTCAAAATGTTTATTAACAGTGATTTTACAAGTGCCTAAACATTTGTAGGATGTCTAACAAACGATGATAGCACATGATCTGGCTTTAATAAAAAAACTGCTGTAAATTCCTTTCCCTCTCCCCCCCCCCAGAGAGGAACAGCAGCACAGGCCGGACGCTGCGGCACCGCACCAGGAAGCAGCAGTGGGCAAGTGGGAAGTCTCCACATCAGCACAGATGCCAAAGGTAACAGGTCCTCAGCTGTGAATTACCACACTTGTAGTGCAGGGCTAACCCAGGAGCAGCTGTGGAGCTCAGCTGAGGCCGTGAAGGAAATTCCTGACAGTTTGGGTTAGCCCACATTTTGTCACCTTACCAAAAATATTCTGTAAATAAATGTATTAATGGGCCACTTATTTGTAAATAGCAATTACTTAAACCAGCATTCAGCTCTTAATGCCCAGCCATGCACTTCTACAGAGAGCATTTGCACTGTGTATTACTATAGATCCAGGATTGAAATGGAGATTGGTCACTATTGATCCTGTTAGAGTTTATGATGGTGGCAGTCTGCATTACACAGGATTCATAAAATTGCTGCAATACCTTGTCCATTAACCCGCCTGCATTTAGCCAAGATCACCTTGTGTCCAGCTAACACCAACTTCATTGGCATAATGCCATTCCAAAGGCAATTCACAAACCAGGCCATGCTTTGTGGGAACCCGGAGCGGCCACAAAAGCAGCTGCAGACAGGTTGTGCCCCCCCCCAGCATGAGATCCCCCCCCCTCCATCCCCAGCTGAGCTTCCTGCAGCCCCAACACTGCAGCAAACCTCGAGGAGGCGATGCTCCTCGGGGCTGCCAGGCTGTGGAGCAGGGCCAGTGCTTCCCCAAACCTCCCCTGCCGAGGCTGTGCCACTGTTCAAAGGACAAGATGGACAAGGAGGGTGATAGCTGTAGTCAAATGTGCTTCTGTCCAGGAGAAATTGAAAAAGCTGAGGCCTGCCTGTGTGTGCTGGGATGAGCTCTGGGGCTCTGCAGCACACCTGACCCTGTACTGGACACAGAGCACAGGCAAGGTGGCTTTCCTGCTCCTTAGAGCTTACTTTTACATTTACAGACAATTAATTCTTCCCTTAGGCTTCTCTTTGCTGAGTAAATAATCCCATCTCCTTTGCCTTTGAACAACAAAAAAAGATCAACAGAGACCTAGAAAACATGACATGAAAGCAGTAGCCTCAGATTCTTGCCTTTTGTGCTCAGTTGTGGTGCCTGGAATGAGACAAAGTCTGCACTGGGGCTGTTTATGCTGCATGGAGGAAAGAGAATCAGCTGCAGTGTCAGCCCTAGTCCCTGGCTGTCTGTGTGCTGGGCAGGCAGAGGCTGGGACCCAGCTGGGACCCAGCTCCTTGGCTGCCCTGTCACCCCCCCATGTCACCCTGCAGCAGCCAGAAATGACGGTGGAGAAGTTTTTGGGCCAGATCCCTATGCAGGAGGCTGTCATCTGGCATACTGAGATGATAGGCAGGAAAAATTAAATAAAAAATAATTGAAATCTGCACTTCTTTGCATGAACTATTCAATCACAATTGGCCAAACCTGTTGCTGGTTCTGCCTTTCATGTGTTTCTCCAACAGAGTTAGCCACGAGTGTGCTCCTCAGGATGAGCTGACACATAAAACCTCAGTGTCTTGGTTTGTCAATATTTATCAGGAGCCACCTAATAAGGACTTAACAACAGATTCAGTCTCTGAAGTTTATCAGTTTCCTAAATCTCATTTGCCAGTACTTTGACATTTAAAACTATTCTGGGAAGGGCAAATGAGAAATCAATGATGTGCTCATCAACGCAGCCCTAAGAAATGGAGATGAGCCATTGAGGAGAGGAGGAAAAAAAAAAGCTAACATTGCCTTTGTGGGGACTCAGGAAAAAAGGCAAAAATGCCACCTTTTCCAAGACTGAAGCATTTAGTTACTTCAAGTCTTTCTAAAAGTCCCGATACTGGTAGCTCATCAAAGCAGCTGGTAACTCCTCAAAACCTGCAGTCCAGGCGCAGCCCCAGAGGTCTGTCCATCAGTCAGAAAGGCTGCAGTATCCCAAGGACTCTTTCAAGTCCTTTTAAAAAATGAGATGTAGAAATAAGGTCTAACCCTCATTCCAGAGAAGCCTGATAGAACAGTAACTAAAATTAATAAATAGTCAAAGGTTGAACTTCAGTTCAGGTGCTGCAGTGTTTTAATCACACATGAGCTTTTATTCCTAATGCTCCTCCTTCTTGATATAATTCCATTTTTGTTTGTTTAATCAATAGCAATGTGATTAATGCAGTTATTAGAACACTTGCAATAACAGTAATATGGAATAAACCATATCTGCACACTGAAAGACTATTCTGATAATTAGTTTGAGCAGCTGTAAAACAGGCTGACGTTTTCTTGAACCAACACCTGGTTAAGCAAAAAGATTTCTTTTAGGAATGAAAAATGAAATTATTCTTTTCTGCTGTATCGCATAGCACAGTTTGGAGCTGCACTTTGAAAGTTGGCCAAAGTCTGTTAACCAGGAAAAAAACTCCAGTGATAAAAAGAAATGGAATTTTGAATGCTATGCATGTCAGTGGTAAGGTACATATTCATAGGAGATGATAGATCCATCCCAAGAGATCTATTTAAAGGGTGCTTTTAAATGACAAGGCTTTAATTCAGGGTGTGTGTAAAGCTACGTATGTGTATATAACCACGAGTTTGTAAGTTCATGAGCATTGTGCCTTCGACCCACAAACAAAAGTAAAGAGTGAACAGGTGGCTTCATTCCACTTGGCTTAGACCAGCTTTCGGGCACCTAGTTGAGAAAGGAATGGTTCAGTTGCAAAGTTCAGAATTTGGAACATACAATAATTAGGAAAATATTTAAAACCAACCCACCCTCTTTATTAAGTAATTTCTTCAAGTATTTTTAATAGTGCAAAATATTGTTTTGCATTAGTACAGTAACTATGGGAATTCACAGTCAAAAAAAAATCTTAAAAGATTTCCAAAGTCAAACAAAAAAATTTTTAATACTGTATTTTTAGCAAGAACATTTTTAACAAAGAATGTGTACTTTAACTTAATATGGTACAACAGAGAAACCATACTTAAAAGTTTCCATTATCTAACACTCTACTGCATATTCATTTTTTCATCTTAAAAGACCAAAAGCCAAGCTGAACTGAGCATAAAAAAAAGCATCAATTATAATCCTCGTATTACGTCAGCTATTAGGGTTTAGCTCACACTTTTGAATTGGTCATCTAATGAAAGGACAATTTTTACATCATTCTTTTAAAAAATGTACACACATTTCTTTTTAAAACGTAATATATATCGAGTATCTGCTTCAGTAAACAAAGCTTAATTTATAAACACAATCGAAACAGCTCCATGTTGAACAGTTTCAGTGATAACCTGGGCTGGTATGATGTACAGCCAGTGAGGACCTTTGTGGCTTAAAATCATTGTGCCATTGCTATACAGTAATAGCTACCTCCTTAGGAAACAAAAAAGTTCTTTTTGGGGAGGGAGGGGGGAATAATTCCTGTATGTGCTTAAAAATACTAAAACTCCTTTCTATCTTCGGGGACCTAAAAATGATCTGTTGCAACAGGCTTGGTTTGGTATGGTAAGCTTGTAAAAAGTCCCAATATTTCTTAATGACAATATGGCAGTTTTCGATGCAGCAACAGTAAATTGCTTGAAATTGTCCTTCAAGTTTCATGCTACAAATCCTGTTCTTCACACAGTACTGAAGGCATCAAAGGTTGGAAGGGACGTTTTTCATGAACTATATAGTCTTCAAATAGTGATCATTATACATTTTTCAACAATAGGTGTTTCCTTCAGTACATAATGGTAGGCTTGATGTATGTTCTGTTTTCTGGAGGGGGGAAAAAAGAAGAAGAAAAAAGGTCAATTAGACAGTTACAGATTTTATAATTAATTGTAACTTCGGTGTGTTTCCTTATTTGGTTGGGACTTGTTTTTTTTTCCTCAAGTCAAATGATCAGATCTACAAGTGCTATCAACCATCCATCACGTGGGGGGTTGTTTTACCTAGGAAAAAGCAGCCCCTGATGACAAAGCCTTGCAGAGCCCTGGAGAGGTGAAGAGTACAGAGAAAGGAGCCAGCCTCAGCACTGACCACCTTCCACCCACAGGTACAGGTGGGGCCCTCAGCTGGGCTGAAAAACCACCAGCCCTGTGCCAGCCAGCATCTGCTGAGTAGTGGCTATAAATACTTTTAATTTTTCTTCCATTTGGCATTCCTTCCTTTGGTTTTTCTTCCTTTATGGCATTTGCTTTTTAATTGAACACGCATTTCCCTTTTTTCCCCCCCAAAGGCAGCCTGTGCTGTAGTGCCTCCTAAGACAGCCCAGGTAACATGGCATCAGCTCTACAACACACGGAACCTTCCAGGAACAGTCTGTTACACCAAAATTGCATTCCATTAAAAAAAGTTAATAGAAGGAAATAAATATCTGTTCTTAAAAAACTGTTCCTTCATTCAGCAACTGCCACATTTCTTTTAAAAATATTTTTATTTAAGGAAACAAGTAGAAAGCCACTTATTTCTTTCATAGAAATATTCCTTGTTACAGTGCCTACCAACTGTGATTTGTCACATTAACCAACTTTAAGCCCGGAGAAGAAAATAAATACTAAAATGCCCACAGAAAGGAAAGCTCACAAGAATCCATATTCCTGTTCATTATACAATGACTCATGAATTCGCCCAGCTAAAGCTGCAAGTACTGATCTCGAAGATGATAGCAAAATGATAATATGGAGCAGCATTTTGTATAATGTTGACATCTATCCCATTACTGCTTTACATATGCCAATACTGAACACGCACAAGGAAAGAACAAGTATTGACCTGCTAACTGACACTGATCCTTGGAGCAATCTCAAAGTTTGCCACATTTCAATTTCAAAATGCATTTCAGCTATAATATGAGTGATTTATCATTTAGCAGTAGCTGTCAAAGTAACCTCCTAGATAAAACAAAAACATCTGGAACCATAAACAGAGGAGAGCAGTAGCTGAATTTTAATCCAAATCCGACATGTTCACTTCATTAGGAACAGGAAACAGCTAATTAGTAATTGAATGTTTCATGGTTTTAAGGAGGCTCAGACTCTCCAAACAGAGATGATTTAATATGTATTTTGGATGTAAACAAGACTAAAGATTGGAAGAGCCAAGAACATCATAACATCTGGGAGCATGGGAACCTCCAAAGGAGTGACTAAAATTAGTTTCAGGCCTTTGGCTGATTAAAATGATTGTCTTGAACTGAGTGGGCAAATATTAAGGGCTGGAGAGGGGGTGTGCACTTGGAAACCTGCAGAGAGGGGAGGAATGCAGGTGTGCATTTAAGGGCAGAGTTGATCTATCAAAACTGGGCTCAGTTGTGGGTTGTTTTTTTCAAAAATCTTGGTATTTTTACTGTATTTTAAAAATAATTTTTCAAACTAAGGTAAGAGGTGGTCACTGAGGGCTCATGGACTGACTACTGAAACTTTGAACCAGGTTTCAATTTTTCCTTCCTATTCCCTTTATTTCTCAAGGAAAGTTCAGCAGAGGTATCAGGAATACCAGTAAGAGAGAAAGTAAATGTCAGTGCTCAAGCACAGTGCAGCTACCCAGGAGATCTTACTGATATTATTGATATTATTGATTGAGCTACACAGAAAGTGCAGTTAGATATTTCCTTTTTTATAAAGCGCTCTTATTTTTCTCAAGAAATTAAAATACTTCATTGCTGTGCAATAAACTTAACTCCATGGCATTAACAATGTCATGCAGCAACCACCTATGAGGAATTAACGTGTTAGGAGCATCTGTGCTACCACTTACACAGGGAAGACAATGCGACAGTGTCAAATTCATCTTGCTGAAGAACATTCACCATCCCCTCAGTGTAGCTGACTGCAAGCTACATACCATTTTATAGCATTTTATTGTATTATATAGCAAAGATTTGAATAAATCTGTGTGCAATAAATGTATTCTTTTATTAGGTTTATCCCTTAATCAAATATTCATTTATGTGGGTTTCATTCTATTAAAAAATGAAATTATACAAAGGTGAGCAAAAGCGTAGATTTACAGTAGTTTAAAGCCTAATCTCGTTCTCTAGGGGTAATATTGACAATATAAAAACTGTATAAATGATATTCCCTAACACTAAAATATGCTTATGAGCCCCCTGTGCATGTTATACTGCTTTACAACCTACGGTGAAATGCATGACTGGCTTAATAAGCAAGACATTTAGAAAGGGGTTTTTTTTCCCCTCCACAATGGATAACACAAGTAAAGAGCTCACGACTTCTCAGTGAGCCAGAGCCCGTGTTAATAATTGTCTCTTTCCCTCAGGATGGTGGTGTCTTCCCTGGGTTGTTAGTCCAGGGTATACATTCATCCCCTGCACTCTGTATGGTTTACTCTCTCATGTGCAACAATATCATCGTTCATCTTTCCCTTTCAAGGTTTTAATGTGTGTATAAAGGACAAATCCAAAAGCAATAATTATCATCTGCATATTTATTAACTTTTTTCTTTTTCCTTTCTTTTTTTCAGCCTATTCAGCCTCTCTGATGTTTCTGTATCCTTTGTGAGGCTTTGTTTGTAATATCTTTGATTTAAGTCAGTAATTCAGCTGGATTTCCATAAAAATACTTTATTTCCACAGGTGCCCTCACAACTTGCACACAGAAATGTGCCTGGGTAGTGCTGGTGCATGGACCCAGCCTGGGAAGGGAGCAGTGCAACACAACCATCCAGCTGTGATTGACAAGCTCAGGTAACTTCAGCACACTGTAAACTGGAGGAGGGAAATTTGGGATCTGCTACGTAAATGAGAAAACAAGGATAAATTTGTTGTATCAGTAACTGTGAATTATTTATGCAATTTAAAAAATAAACCCCAGCAGTGCAGAGAGCAGGGGCAGCAGTGATGAAACAATGAACTGAAAATCCCACTCTGCCCATTTAGCTGGAGGAGGAGTTGGGAGCGCTGCTAAAACCCAGGTGAGGCAGAGGTGGGGGGGCTGCAGACACAGGGAGGGGTCAGCCACATGCTGATTTACAAAGCTGGGGCTGGTTAGTTTAAATCAACCTCTTATTTTGCGGGGGGGGGGGGAAGAGATGACTTGGAGAACAGTTTGCATTGGCTTCTACTGTGGATTAAAACCCTGAAAAAAACCCCAACCCTTTCCCTAAAGCTGTTATCAAACAGGAGTGCTGACTGTGCTGACTGG
This sequence comes from Aegotheles bennettii, assembly GCA_013398125.1. Lineage (NCBI taxonomy): Eukaryota > Metazoa > Chordata > Aves > Caprimulgiformes > Aegothelidae > Aegotheles > Aegotheles bennettii. The sequence goes on along the minus strand of VZRW01011326.1, from coordinate 752,735 downwards.
CCTGGACAGAGGCTGCCTCCAGGCTGCCACCAGTGGGGTAAAGACCACAGCAATTACAGAAACTACAGCAAAGGATCTCTTCACTACCACGGGGGAAAGAAAAAAGATCTGGCCTGCAGCCAGCTCTCATGGGTTTGGGCAAGTCATTCACCAAATGACAACAGTGAGTAAAACTGACTGCTCTGCCTGTTTATTCATTGCCCAGCAAAACTTTTCCCTTCCATTTATCTGTAAATATTTTCCAAACTGAGCAGTGGAAGAGAAAAAATAACACAGGGTGAGCAGGGCACGGGTTCCTCTCACCTCACAGAGGAGTGTGAACAATAGCTGCTCCTTCCGAGAGCAGCAGCACTAATGAAGTTTGTGTTGCTTTCTTTTCATCTCTCACTCTTCCATTTTGCCTCCTTTCCACCCCTGCAGATGTGCAGCCCCTGATGCCCAGTGCTGCCCGAGCCTCCCTCCCTCTGTCAAATACTTCCACATCCATGTTAATAGAAGTAAAAACTTGTACAGAAAATAGGATTTCTCCTGAGTACCAACAACAGCCAAGGACAAGAATATGTTTAAGTGAACACGAGCTGTGCAGATGCTGGGCTGCCACTGTCGGGTTGAGCAGACAGGGAGATAACAGAGTAGTTCCTGCTTAGGAAATGTTCAAGCCTACTGACACTGAATTATTGAATAAATGTTTTAGCCCTCTGTAAGAACAGAAGGTATGGACCTTCACACTGAGCAGTCTCCTGGGAATACCTCTCCCTGCATTTTGTTTCCAGTAAATCACAGAATCTGAGCTTCCCCCCTCTTAGGTGTGTGCTCACAGTGAGCTACTCAGGAAAACCCTGGGTACCAAAAGCAGAAATAATGCTAAGGTGAGCAATGCTTTTATTTCAAAGCCCTGTGTTGGTCCCACCAGCCATGCAGTTGGTCACACAGCCATCCCAGGGCTCGGTACTGCCACAGGCCCTGGTCTTGAGCAGAACCTAACAAGCTGGCTCTGGGCAGCCCACAGCCAGCGTGTGCATGGTGTGACACTCTGGGAATGGCACACAAACTTTAGAGAGTTTTTCTAGAGACACTGCAGTGTGACACAGCACGAGGTAACCACCAAAGGGTTCATCATTGAGAACATCCAGAGCAGGCCCTGTGCTAGGGACAGCGCAGCTGGGACAGGAGGGAGAAGGGAAGGCCTAGGACTCAAAGGAAGAAGCCAGAGAAGAACTCGTAAGGAAAATATCAGACCTCTGTTTGATTAATCTCAGGAGTTTCTAATCACAGGGTTCTGGGCTCTTCTTATGTAAAACTGTACGGACTTGAACAGTTTTTCAGTGAAGGCAAGACCAAGACAACAGCACCCTCCAAGATTGTCTCTTACAGTCGTACTCTGAGATTCCACAGGCGGTTGGTTCAGTGGGTACCAGCACTGGGAGGTATGATTTGATACCGTTAAACCTCTGAAAAACACCACCCCTCTCTTCTCTGTCCCCCTTGCACCCTTTTCACTATAGGCTGGATTCAAAACCCGACTGGTCATACCAGAATATTGAAAAATATTAGCCCAGTTTTCTAAATAATTAAAAATCAAAATATGTTCCACGCTCCAACAGCCCTCAAAGAGATAAAAATAAAAAGTTATTTATGGTTACTGAGAGTTTTTGTGCTAAAGCTCAGTTATTTCACAAACATAGCAGCAGCAGCCCTGGGTCACCCTCCTGTTGCAGGTACAGTGACCCACATCTCCTCTGAACCATGTTCCTACCTCAGGAAAGTCTCTCTGCCTACTCTGCTGCTTCCTTCTCAAAATTCAGAGTCTTTTATTTTTTGTAAATTGTTATCATCAAGTATTATGTTAACATCTATTTTTTAAAATTTTAAGCTAACATTGCTCTGCTGATTGTTCCAATATCCCCTAACAATGAAATATAGTAATACAAAAGTTAACTAAGGTATAAACATGCAAAAGGAGAAGTCTCCCTGCGATCATAAAATGATGTTATTTTCTGTTCAGCAGTTCATGTTACTGCTGTTCATGCTAATTAATTAAAGGAGCTGTTGCTGTAATGTGCAAACAGGGAATCTGAGAAACTGAGAGGGCTTTTAGGTCTCGGAGTGAAGTTAAGTCAATCTGGGTGCGGGCAATCAAATGTAATGAAATCACTTGTCAGTGCTAAGCTTGCAAAAACTGTGAAGTTTGACTAGGGAGTAAAAGGATTATAATTAGATTTCCAATAGGATAATAACTAAATGGCAGAAAGCAGTAAAGAGAAAATATTACTTTGTTAGCTAATGGTGCTGCTGTTCGGTTTTAGTTTTTATCAGCACACTTGTAGTTGTGCTAATTTAATTTGCTTTTATCAGCAAAAATGCACCACTCGAATGGTACTTGAATGTCATTTGCAAAAATCATTGATCTGAAGGTGCACTTAATGACACCCAGTATGTTTATTTTATGTGGAACGGAGATTGGCTGATAGCACAGTTGATGCACCATCATCTCGCTGGTCCACAGCGAGTTATGGAAGGAAGAGCAGAGGGTGTCTGTGTGCATCACCCCCTCCTGCACCACCCGGCTGTGCCGGGGGCCTCATGACCACAGCAACTGTGTGTGCTGCTATTTTGGCAGCTGAAAACTGCTCCCAGATCCAGCTATGCTGGACTGGAACATCAGGCGCATGGAGGATGGGGGGCGTAGACTGTAAAGTTCAAAAAAGTTTCAAAGTCTCATCTGCACAACATTGCTGCTCAATTAATATACAAAGCATAGAGAAAATGAGTCAAGTAGAGGGAAAAGATTTACAATGCAGATCAGAATCCCAGTATACGAACAGCTTGCGTTAATAAAATAATTTCAGGAAATGAGCATAAAATATGATACGACTTAATCACTGTGAGAGGTGGCTCTGCAGTATTTTTGTGGTTTTCCTTTAAACTGTCTTAAGGAGACACTGGCAGTGAAACTAATTGAATTTCAAAGGAAAGGCACTGTGTGAATGATAGATTTCTGTCCAGCAGAGCTATTGACAACAGAAAAAGAAAGGTCTGCATTGACGCTAACGCTTTTTTCTGTGCAACAGAGATAGATTTTGGAAGCCTGGAAACAGCTTTGTATCAGGGATGTGTTCTGACCCTTCCTCCTCCCAGGCCCCAAAAAACAAAGGCAGCAAATGAAGGGGGCAATGAGGGATTGTGCTCAAATTGTTAACGATGGCAGGGCAGTGGTAGCTGTCAACTACAAAAATTGTAATCAAAGGAAAAGAGAATAAAAAGCTATTACAGCATCAGCATAAATAAAAATGAAAGAGATGGTGCTACAGGACAGAAACACTTTGAAATCCAAACGAGCTCTATACAGAGAGCTCTTCAGAAACCTTTTTATCAGCTGAGAGTGTTTAGTGAAGGAACTGGCTAAAGTCCTCACACGTTCACATACGAGCAGAACACTCAGAGAAGTCAGCGCACGCTGCCCCTCAGTGCTGTGGGGGGAGACAGGAGGTGCTTTGCTGAATGTGGTGGACATTCAGTTCTCCCTTTGTTCAGGCTTTCAACTTGATGATCCAAAGCCTGTTAAAACTAAAGAACTATGTGGTTGGGATCAGATTAAAAAAAAACAAAACCCAACACAAAACAAAAGAAAAAACAGCCTGAATTAAACATCATAGAATTAAGAGATTTTCTTGAATATCAGTAGACTGCAGGAAGTGTGAGAAAGTTCACTTAATTTCTTCTAGTAAGTAAATGGCTGTTGGAAGTGGCTGTGCACCACTTTCCTCATGGTTATTTATAACAACATTTGATGGCAACACACTTTTGAGCCAACTGTAACTTTTTTTCTTCAATTGAAATTAACTTCCTTTTTTCCCTAGATTCTCTCCAGATGCACCCTTGACCCTCAGAATCTTTTTGGCAGAGCCCTGAGCCCTGATCTTAGCAGAGCAGGTATCATAAATAGATTAGAAGTGTTAGGAATATTTTGCTTGTCAAATTTCAATACATGTGTTCCAAGTGCTTATCCAATATTCCGACTACTTCTGGCAGTAATGATTTTCAAATTGTAATATTTAGAGAACTCTAATCGTATCTGTACAGATCTATGCACACATATGTTCTATGCATATATATGCACTACAATAAGTATGTGATTTTCCTTTGTAATACATAGCATATGAACCTAGAATCACAAAAAGAGAGAGCAGTGAAAATATTTGAGCCCTTTCCGGCACGGATGGCAGCTGGGTGACAGATGCACACCAGAGGTATGCAGAGTCAAGCCTTCAACAGTTGAGAAATGCTGGAAGTTACATTTGTGTCTGTAACTATGCTGCAGTCCTGTCTGCACACAGGGGGACTGTCTGTAGTTAAACACACGTGGTTTTTGCACAGAAGACTTAGGTGATTCAGTAGAGAGGGTGGAAGTGCTCTAAGCAGCAGCAGTCACACTGAAGCAGGAGCTGTCTCCAGGCTGCTGCAGCAGCCGGTGCAGAACCGAGTGGTGCGCAGTGATTGCAGAGAGGAAAACGTTGGGTTTATAGAAAACCAACACCACAAAACTGGACTTTCTCCGGTGTCAGAGAATTTCTATGTTCAAATTGCTCAGACCAAACTTTACCACAGGTGACTGTGGATTTTCTGGGTGTCAAACAGGCTTCCAATGGAAATGGAAATAACCCTGGAGCTCTTGGTACCTCGGCTCCCCATAATGGTGGTTACAGAGCTCCCTCACTTCACAGGCCTGCAGCCAGAACACATTTATTATTCTTTGGGAAGCACACAGACAACATGTGAATGTTCTGTATTTACAGTCACTGAACAGTGAGGAAAATGAAGCACTATCTAATTGCTCATAACATAACTTTCCTACCTACAGTTTATGTATTTTTAAAAAATACCTATGATCTTGATAGGTAGGCAAGGATCAGAGGTAAAATATTTAGAAAGGATAAATCATACAGAAAAGCACTTCTGAACTAAGCACGTGTATCTGACAGCTAAATAAGAATTTCACACACCTTGGTTTAAACAAATTTAATTCCTGGTCTTGTAAAGAACTGACCTTGCAACAGTTTTCTATATCGAACAGGAGCACAAAATGAAGTTGTGTAGTTTACACTTAGCTTAAAGCAGAAAAACAGCGACAAAAACTGCTTTGCATTTCATTTAGTTGTTAATATGACTCATAAACCTGTGTGTGATGGGATGTGTACATACTGCACCTTGCATTGCTGCACTGTCATGTTGGGTTCCGTTGTGTTCAATTTCCATATCTGGGATTCCAGCATCTGAAAGAGATGACAGCAAAGATTAATGCACTCCCCTTTGTCCTTCTCTCATGCATCTTTAGAAAAATATTTATAGCAAACTAGGGTGATCTCCAAGTTGCACGGGCTTGCATAAAACATTTGGTCTTCATAGAATTTTCAGTAGTAAATTGTTTCCAAAATGTGCAAACATTACTGGTCTCACAGTGAATTATTTTTAATGTGCTTCACATTTGTCTGACGATCAGATGATGGCCTACATGTGATATTAATGTGTCTGTAAAATTCTCTCAGAGAATGAGGGCATGAGACATATGAAAAATAAAAGTCAAAATCAAACTGAGATAACATTAAACTACACCGGCACGCCGCGCCCTGTACCTGCAAACACAGAGTGAAGAGCTGAGCCAGTGCCAGTCAGTGTGTGTGTGTTATCAGTTTGTACAAGTGTGTGTTATAGATACAGACTGTGCAAGTTGCATTGAGCAGACTCAGTGCAGGATGCTGCAAGCATGCACCCAAAACAAAATTACATCCGTGATGTTATGTGAAACATTTCCAGGTTCCTGAGAAGCTTTCCAAAGTGTTTTTTTTTCCCCCCCAAGTTGAGGAGGAGTCTCATAATGATATGCACTTTTGAACTGTTTAATTTCATATTGATAATACCTCTGCATGCAGAGTCCTTCGGGGTGGGGGGTGGGGCTCAAGCACCCCAGGGGGTTATGGTAACAGATGCCATTATCCACCTTGTGCCAACAAGGATTAGCATGAAGGGTATGTGATTTGAATCCATGGCACCTCCAATCCTGAAGAAACATCTGCTTCCCTTACAATACAGCACTTAGAAATTACAGCAAGAAAAACAGCCACACCTGAAAGGGAGCTGCGTATACAGTTTTGAAGTTCTTTGGTGTAGGAGCCTGTTCTGGACCTTCTCAGCTAGAGAATAACTGTGCTGTGGCTTTCTTGGCTCACCTCAGGTGGAGTGGCTGTACCTAGCACAAGGCTGACATTTTGCTGGGCACCTTACACCTGACTGAAGTTCATGTGAAAGCAGGGCAATATGAGTACTATCTTAGTAACATACATGCAACTGAAATCTCTATGATGGATGCATATAGAGCTCTATAAATCTATAGGAGCAAATAGATAATATTTTCACGTATGCAGTTTTTTCTTACAGAATGACAAGCGACTGCTATTGCACAGAGTTTCCCTTATTCAGATTCCTGTTTTGAAGGGAAGTTCAGGGCATGGATCTGTTCATCTGAAAAGGTTCTTTCTTTTCAAACCTTCTAGCGTACATGTTGTATGTATGTAAGATGACAAAGTCATCTGTAACTAATAACAGCAGCTGTTAAATGAGACAGACCGTCAGAGTTAAATTAAAAATATTCAGAATAGCCCTTCACATTTTGTTGTCATAAAATTGTACCTGCAATTAAATTGTGGATTAAGATGCTAATGAGCTACCTGATTTGCATGTGCAATCAGATTAGCATGTAAATATCGGCTTCTCGCAGGCACTAACATATATATGACTACCTGAGTGTGCCTGCAAATCAAAGTGTTAGCAGCCAGGCCCACAATAGCAGATGTAAAGATCTGTTAATCACATTGCTGGCATGTTGGTACCCTTCAATTTGCGGCTTGCAGAACTGCTGAGTGCTCCTAACTGCAGTGTGAGGTGCAGGTGCTCACCAGCCATGGCAGGACCTGGGCAAGCGACCTTACAGAACGTCACGACCTTAGGTTTCTCTGACATTTATCTCAAGGTGTTGGCTGTGTCTGCAGGACCTGATCTGGGCATTTTTTGATCCAGTGGAGAAGGTTTTGGCTGGCTCTGCCCACCCACTCTCCCTTGGGCCACTGTCCCCCATCACGGTGTGACTGGAAGCTGTGTATCCACACCTGAATCCCACCACTCACTGCCAGTACCTCAGGAAAGGCAGCAGTGCCTGGTTACAGTGAAATGCTGGACTATAAAACCCCACAGATGAGAATGGCTCTGAAAGATGCTGCTCTGGTACTCAGAGAGTTCCTGTCTCTCAGGTGCTCTGGATAAATCACGCCCTGCAGTCCCTGGCAGTTCACCCAGACAGGCTGGCCCTAACCTTAGAAACAGTTTGGGTACCTGCACACCTAAGAACTCAAGACAAGCTGAACTCATTACTTTCACTCAGCAGTGCAGGCAGTGTTTGCAGGCTGCTTATGTTGTTATGGCTCAGCTGCCAGCAGTGCCCCAAGCAGCCAGCACAAAGTTAACACAAAGCCTACACGATGTACAAACGCAGCAGAGACTGAATGTGACTGATTCACGAGCCTCTGCAGAGGCTTCAGGGGAGGCATGCACAGACTAAACCTCAGCTACAGAACTTGAAATGAATTAAAACTCAACCAGGTTTAGTTTTAAAGAAAGATCCAAACCAAAGCTCTAAACTTTGGTCAGAACCATGTTACGCAGGAGAGGCAAATCCTCCCACTACCCAAAGCGTAAATCAACCTGTTCAGGAGATGAACTGATTTGCTTTTGTTTCACAAGAATATTTGAGAAGTATTCAAAACCCAGTCAGCTCTGAAAGCTGATACATGTTTAGCAAACTTAATAGGTCCTGACGCTGAGCAAACTTCAGCTGAACGGCTTTAAAATGAAGCTTAGCGGTTCTAAAAATGAATCTGCTGAGAGAGAAGAGTTCAGAGAACCTTATAGGAACCACATTTCACATTGTCTTAGCTGGCACTGTAACAGATTTCTCTGGTAATATATTCAGCATTTCTTGTCATGTCTGTGTAAACTGCTCTGTCTGTTTCTCTAGTTGCAGACTTACTTATTTTTTAAATTCATGACCCAGAGCACATGGCCTGAAATAGATTTTTAATGATTTCAGGAAAGGATTGTGGGTTTTTTATTCTGAAATTTGCTTTGTGGATCATCTTATTTTTTTTTCCACTCAATTAAACATCATTTCAAGCTAACTGTGAAAGGCCAACTAAGACATTACCATTTAACATCCTGAGACCGTCACCTGATGTGGCCTGTTTCAGCGCCTGTTCCACTTGTTCTCTTCTCTTGGATTCAAATTCCAAAGCTTCCTGCAATTTTCTCTTTGCCTTTTTTTCTTTCTTCAAGCGTTTCTGAATTGTTGCTGAAATGTAAATATACTGTAAGAATGGCTGTTAAAGCACAATTAATCTATGATGGAGACAGTGAACGAGTTTGTGTTCGATGTCCCAGGGCCCAGCTCTCGCTCAAAAAAAATAGTAAAAATCTGGCATGAATCTGAGATAAAACCAAAGAAAACCCCAAGCCATGTCCTGTAGGGAAACAATGAAAAACCTGAAAGGGCTTCAGATCTTGTCCGATCTTAAATCCATGGGACTGTCCCAGGGCGAGAGTAAGATTTAAGTCTCCTGGCCAGAGCTCAGTGTCTCAGAGCCAGCCCAAGCCTGGTGGTTCACTCGCAGACTTTACCAACTTTGGCTGCCATTACTTGGGTCAGAACTACATCTAAAATATCCCCCTCTGCCAGCGACAGCCCTCCTGTGCTCCTGCTGGCTAACAGGCTGTCCTTATTAGCTTTTGGGGGCTCTTACACTTGTTTTTTCCACCAGTGCTGCACTTTCTTGTGTCTCTTCTTTGTCTGACCTGCACCTCCCTTCTTCCCTGGTTTCAGCTGCTTAGTAGGATCTCTACAGTCCCATCACCACATTTCTGCAACCAGAAACCACTTTTCTCCTGGGCGCAGGCAGGAAATGTTCCAGGAAATGTGCCGTCAGCTGGCACGTCTGCCTGGCACGAGGAAGACTGGCTGCACCAGAGGCTGATGCCCATGTACTTTTTCAGAACCAGCAGAGCATTTTTAGCAAGCTCTGGAAGGGGTCAAAGACCACCTCCATGGCATAGCCCAGCTCATTTCTAGAGCAGGACTTAATCCCACAGATTCATTACTGAATCTGGCAAATGGAGAATTGATGGCACTAGAAAAGGTAAACTAACAGACTGAAAAGGATTTGAGCTTGAACATAAATGACCTTTTAAAATTACCACCTGTTGTAGAGTCAAGTTTTCTAGTGTGTACACTCTGGAAAATAATTGCTCACAAGTATTGTTAAAATGGAAGTGAATGCTCCAGTGAGGGGAAAAGAAAAGGACACCATTATGTGGGAAATCTCTGAGACACTTCATAAATGATGAATGTCAAAATGTGAGCTCTAGAACATAACTTCAGAAAATTGAGCAACCCACGTGAGAAAAAGCCTCCCTCTGACTTTCTGTAATAACAAAGATGTGAATGTGGACACGACCGGGAAGACAAACAGTTCTGAGGATATTGATTATTAGTGAAATTCTCTTTTGAGCCAGAAGCCAACAAAGTCCACGAATGGCTTAAGGTTTTTGTTGACTTAAATGTGACTCAGGAGGAGCACAGTGTGCTGTCTGCCTACACAGAAGTTTTGTTTTATAGGAGCACAGCCGTGAGGCTGGGCTGATGCCACGTGTCTGAACGCCCACTGCAATCTTGCAGCTTCAGTAGTATTTACTGACCCTGCACAGCTCCACTCAGAAGTGCCTTTCTTTGTCACCTCTTAGCAAGACGTGGCACTGCAGGCAGCTCTGTTCTACACACCCGACTTCACTTCGAAACACACAGGTAGGTGGTACTCAGCACCTATGGCTTTGCTCTTACCCAGCTGTATCTTTCTGATTTCGTGGATGTAACCTAGACGTAGCTTTTGGCACATAAAGTACTGTTCCTCTCCTTCAGGTGCAGATTGGAATTTTAAAAAAAAATACTGTCTTCTTTGCTGTATCACAGCAAAAAAATCAGATTTACCAATTTAATAGCAGATTATTAACAGAAGCTTCTAAACAGTCATGGTTTTGTCTCAGAAGGCCCCATATGGGGAGTGCTGTTGTATTCTACTCTCCTGATGGGGAAAAAAAATTTATCTAGGGTTATTTGCTTCAGATCTTGCACTCGGGTAAACAAGTTCTTGTAGTTCCATCTATTTTGTTACACTGAAGTTACTACAAGAAAAACTAGCTGACCAGCACCTGAACTACAGCAACTGGGCTGGGTAAGTAGTAAGGTAATGAAAAAAAATCACCTAAATACCCAAATTACAGACACTGGATCCTTCTCACAGTGGGACTGATCCTCAATGCTCGGAGGGCAGTAGCAGAAAACAAAAGAAATTAAAGCTGTCAAATGAAGAAATGGGGCTGGGAATACACAGGCAGTGTGGTAACCACACGTGGGGAGGCCATGAAACTGAATCAGCTTTCCTCCACACACCCAGCCAAAACTCCACGGCCAGTTGCCCCCCAGGAAATAATCCTTCAGTAGCCATTCCCCCTGCTTACAGAAACACGTGCTTCATTCTGGTTTTATTAAATTTCAATCTTTCATTAGCAGTGCTAGTCCAGTGCTGCATCACACTGCAGTATGACTGTCACTGAACTCTGAGCCCTCCCCAGCTCCAGCTGGAAATGCCAACGGGTTACATGTTTAACAGACAGCTAAACTCCATCTCCCATTCACTCACCTCTGCTTTGCAGCTCAGCTGTGAGTTGCCTTTCCAAGCTCTCCCTTAGCTCTCTCTCTCTACAAAGCTCCATCTTTAACTCTTTCTTTTCCTGCTGTATCTGCTTTTCCTGGACTCTGGCGTTGTCCACAGCGACCTTCAGCAGGCCCTAGAACACACACAAATGTAGGCCTGAAAATACAGTTTTGTTTCAGCAGTAACAAAATTCTTCCACTTGTTTCTTCTACACCCTCTAGGAAAACAGAAAAATGAAAAGCAGGAACCTATAGAGCTGGAATCAACTGAGCATTTGAAGTAGCTAAATATTATCTGTGAGCACTTCTGTGCCATGAGATCACTCAGCACAGCCTTTGCTAATTCATTCCACTGAGGTGGTTTATTGCAAACAGAGTGCCAGATCAGTGCTGACCTTGGTCAACTGCAGGGAGAAGCACAGGAGGAATAATGAGACTGGTGAATTTTAATAGGACCATTATTGCCAGCTATGAAGTCAAATACACAACGTATGAAACCCTCTCGTGATCGATAACATCACACAGTGGAAATGTAAGCATTGCATTAAATGAAAGAAATCAGAATTATAGAATCAAAATAGTTTCTGAAACTTTTTTAAGAGATTGAAAAAGAAACACATTTTAGCTATCATGACATAGCCTGGCCCTATAGAGAATAATTTACCTGGATGTTGGTTAATAGTGTTTCTACTGATGAGAGCCCATCAGCAAAAAGAAACGGCGCAGGAAATCCAGGAGGCAAGGCCTGTCCAGCCAGTTGGACTTTATCTAAGGTTGGTTTCATTATTGGGATGGCAATTTGGACCTCTTCTGTAAAGACAGGTTTAAAAGCAACATCAGAAAGCATTGGAAATACAGATAATGTAATTTCTACAAACCAGCATTCTGTTTACCTGGAAGTCAAAATGCAAGCCATCAGTAAAGCTGACACGGTTTCAGTCTGTGGGCAGCTGTGATTGTTGCTATGGAAAGTTTGCAAAATAGTACAGAACCATAACAAATATACTGAAGACCATAACGTAGCTGTAGTAGAGTATGGACTATTACAGCTCAAATTCTACAGAATTGTCCTACAGAATTACAACAGCATTACGCAGTTCATTAAACCTGAACGCCCCTTCCTCACTCGATCCTGTTTGCCACCCTGTGAGGTGCATTCCTTGCTGCTGTAACCTTGACAAAATCCTCATCAAGAAACGCATCACATCTCTCTGCTCCTCTCACATTATCCTGCCCACACTCAGCAGTAAATAATCTCCACTGGGCCAGCCCCCCTGCTTCGCTAGCACCAACTCCATGCTGGCAGGGAAGTGTCAGCACAAGTTTGCTTAACAAGCACCTTGCTGCTGTCAGCCTTTCTATTGCCGGCAGTAGCCAAAAATGCTCTGCTGGGGGCTCCCTGCCCGAGGGGGAAGGAGAGCCGGGTGCCGGGGGTCACAGGAGCAGCCGGGGAGGAGAGGGCACTCGGCACAGGGCTCCCTCCTGCCACTCACTGCACAGAGAGAGATTGATGCAGCTCTTGCAGACTCTGGAATCGAGACCCGACAGCTCCCCCCTCACTTGTTGTTTCAAATAGATCATGGTGCTATAGATCAAGCTGTGCACAGGCAGCAGGAACGTGTGTCCGGGAAGAAACAACACTGGGAATTATTTTGTTAAAAATCCTTTAAATTTTGTGATGAATCAGCACTATCACCAGGGAACTCACATTTTTGAACAGGATAATTTAAACATATTTTAGGATAGTAAAAGTACCTCCTCCTCCCAGATCCCTGCAAGTACCCCTTCCCTACATACTCATTTGACACATCAAGTTAATTGCTGGAAACCAAAAACCTAAAATCTCGCAGTCTTTAAAGCCAAACTCTGTACGTTTCTTTTACTCTGAAATGTTAAAAAAACTATTTGTATGTAACATTCCAGGGAAGCCCTGTCTGTACACATTATGTTCCTGCACTCACAGAGATCATGAAGAACATCTTCTCAGCAACTGCTCTCAATAAAGCTTGCAGCTCAGGCATCGACACGTTGTGTTTTCTAAGGGCAACCACACAGCCAGCCCTGAGGGTTTCATTTGTCAAGTGTCTCGCTCATATTAAAGCCAGGGTTTACAATCAGACCATACCGTATTCAAAAGGCCTCCTTCTCCCACCTCTTATTAAAAAAACACCTCAGAAAGACTCTGACAACAACGGATTAAGCCGCGGTGTCTCTGCCCCAGCACTATTACCCAGCTTAACAAACTCCAGGAGCATCTCCCGAGCAGCAGGATGCTGTGGTTCCAAACACCCCTCCTGGCAATCAACAGGAGCGTTGGCAGGTTTTGAGTAGCCTTTAAAATCCCTGCTTAGGAGTATTTTGTTTTCACTGTGTCAGTTCATTAAATGGATTCTTCAGGACTAATCACAACAAAAGCCAGTAACCTCTCCATGTCTGTGCAGCTGTCGTTTTAGAGCTGTGTTCACGGAATTTAAGTGATCCATTTAAAAACCAAAGCATCTCTGGTAACAGACTCAGACCACGGAGGTCGTGCTGATTCCCATACACCATTTCTCATATTTAAATCCCTTCTATCGGTGGCAGAGTTTTTAACATAAACCGATTAGTTGTTGCAGATGATGCTACACAGAAATAACAGCTAAGCCATGGAGTCACAAAAGACTAAACAGAAGTGGCATTTGAAAAAGTCATACATGAAGTGTGCATAACAAAACTACAGCTGCTTTAAAATCTCTCCTATTTGGAGATGAAAGTAATAACATTAAATTGGCCGAAAGGAAAATTACTATTGACTGTGAAGACAGGTTGCATGGTCTATGGTTTGTAATGTTACTGTACAGCAGATTGAAGTTTCAAAATAGTATTACTCTTCTTTAAAGAGATAGACACAGCTAAATTAGGTGCTGCTTGCTGCCGTGAGGATCAAATGCAAAAAGAATCATATTTCATCAGACCTAGTCAACACCAGGAAAATAAATAGAAATATAAGAGGTATGCAGGCAATGATTCATTTTGATAATCTGGCCCAAGAGAGACACATAGAGACAGCACACAGATCTAAGCTTCTACCAAAAGACAAATAGGACACAGAGGGTGGGAATTGGGATGACAGTGTAGCAGAGGTCACATCGATTTTCAGCAGCAGTTTTCACACAGATGAGATAACCCTGGACTCTATTTGGCCCATTGTTCATATCCTACCTGTCCCAGAAGCAATAAATTTCCAAGTCCCAGAAAAAGGGCAGTAAAGAAGAAGGATTCTACTTATGACTTCTTATGATTAAGTTTTTGTGCTAACCAAACATGCTTTGCAGACCAAGGTCACATTGCATGTTAAAGTCTGTAATAGCTGAGAACCAGAAGCAGCGTATTATGTTTTAGTGTATATGGGTGGAAACTGTCAAACCATTCATCATTTTTTTTCTGATTGAAATCACACTCTGCAAAGAAGGATGATAAATGCATTAGAAATCTATTTCAATCTTGTAATAGGTCTTCACATCTGAATGGTGTCTACATCCTGCCCATACTCTGAGTAAGTGCACAGTTAGGCAGAAATTTATTAGCTAGACTGGAGAAATCATAATTGGTAAAGCAATTAAAAATGGTAAGTGTCGCAAGCATTTTTTGTGGCATGTATCAAATGTGTCTCTTTAACAGGAAAAAAGATGTTGATTTAAGGATTTTGATGTTAAAGAACACTAAAAATATAAATGCTAAAAGTTGCACTTACACGTGCAGCACAACAGAATAAGCAAGAGATAAAGCTAGGGCAACTGCAATCCACCAAGGACACAAACAACCTTTCTATTTACTGAAGCAAAGTGGGAACTACTTTTATCGAGCTTGTTTGTTAAACCTGCCGTGCTTTATAACAGCATTCAGGAATCCATTTAGAGTGCAGTCTTTTTATTTTAATTTCTAGCTGGCATCCAGATGAATAGATGAAAACAAGAATTATATTGCAGAGAAAAGAAACACCCAGCAAACACTGACAGTGAATGGAATATGATCCTGGGAAAGCACATGGAAATCTGCTAGAAAGTTTCTTGTTCTTAGATCAATATACCAAAGTGTTTCATCTTCTGCCTTCTGCTTAAGCTGCAGAAATGGGGATTGGAAAATGAAGCATCAGCCTTGGGACTGAAGGCAGCCCTGGGAACACACGAGTTGCTCGCTGCGTGACGGCGCGTGGCCCGCACCAACAGGCAGCTCCTTTGCCAGCTGGTTTGCATTCTTTCAGGTGTTTTTAAACCCATTGTTCATACACCTGAGAGACAGGACATGTCCCATCCCTCTCGAAACAAGGTAGAAATATTAAAAGTTACAACTTACATCTTGCCTAACGCCAGTGAGACCACCAAGTCTTTTCCTCACGTACATTTCAAAGCTGTCTGGAGCTCTATAAGCATTACTCACCTCAAAGAGCTTACAGAATAGAACTCATGCATAAAATAATGTTTGGCATATGGAGAAGAGAGTAACAATTTATACTAAATTTATACTTATTAATCTGCTAGTTACTAACCAAGACATTTGATCTCAGCAAGACTTCAGCCAGCATTAATAAGACAGTTTTGGACATAGATGGCAGCTGGGTCACTCCTGTTCCCTGCCTGTGGCACACAAGTTAGAAACCTAAAGACTAAAAAGGTTTATTGCAATTATAATTCTTTAAGCTTCATATCTGAGTGGTGTGGATTACATTTAATGGTCCATAGTTACAAAAGAACAGCCTAGATACTCTAATAGACCTTTTTGACTTTAATAACATAGAACAGAGGATCTGCAATATGAGCTGGGCTGTATGTGCTACTCATCTCTGAAAATCAGGTGTTTTTATTTGAAACAGCATTAGTTGCCCAGACATCTTACAGAATCATCCAAGCCCATATATCTTTATAGTGGCAAGAGGTCCCTTGACTTCCAGTTGTATATTTAGCTCACAACAAGTGACAGGCAGCAATGCCCAAATGTGAGTGTTTTGACAGAATTAGGGCCCAAATTGTAATTTCTGACTGCAAAAAGCAGTTTTGCAAAAAGTGAGACTTCTTATTTTAATTCTAACTAGAATCTAGTATTTTTTTTTTCTTTTACAGTAAGGTAAGTATGAAAATCCTGTAATCTGAAGCATTGTCTATTTCAAGTATTTTGTGTCTGTAAGTCTGCAAGGACAGGGTTATCTATAAACCCCTGCCTGCTGCCTTCTCCCCCTCTCACTGCCTCTCTGCCAGGAGCTGAGCACTCCTGTTCATCAGTGAGAAGAGAGATACCTCCTCCTAACCTGGCACCAATCAGACTTAGAAATTTACTGCTTTAACCTTGTGATTCAGGTGCCAAATTTAAAGTCGCTGCTGTTTTTCTTAATTACAGTCCCTGAATGAACAGGGTCAATGAATGCAACTGGGGAGGAGCTGATGAATCCAGTGCACTGCCTTTCAGTCAGACTTGATTTCATTTTCAAATGATTGATACAACTTTATAGCACAAAGGTATTTTTCACCAGTGAGCTCTGCCATAAAGAAACTTCACTTTAAAAAGAGTATCTAATCATTAGATACACATTTCTAGGCTGCCTTAAAAGCTTTTGGAAACTATCATGAAATGGCAACATCAGTGATCCTCTGCTTCATGCTGGGTCTCACCCATGCACCCTGGCATCAGTTGATTTTGTCCTGAAGAATTATTAATAAAACCTTTTTTGTTGCTTTCAGTACAGGGGGGAAATGCAGACCATGTCTGTTACAGTTAGAGCCATGTGTTGGCTATGGAGAAACTGAGTATTTGGAGTAGTAAAACAAAGAGAAAGCAAACTGTGCCATCAAGGCATTGAGCACCTTCCCACAGGGGGTGTTCTCCTGAAGGATGCCACAAAGGAGCACTTGGTGTTTGAACAGGAGAAGGAGGCAAGAAGCAGAGAAATGAAGTTTTCACTAGAAAAGGCTGAAATTACAGTTTACAAATTGTCTTTATCTGTGCACTCTTTATCAAGAGGTGCGTAATTATACAGCTCTGACATTTTCATCAATGTACTCATTAATAACACAGAAAATTATACCTATTTTTAACTTCAACATATTTTCAATATGCACTGACAGTAAAAACACCTGAAAATATTTTAATAATTCAGACCTTTAAAAAAAAGGGGACCCAAGGTAGATACTAGGCTTGCAATGTTAAAAAATGAGCTTGAGAAGTGCCATGATTCACTAGCTGGACCTCAGAACTCCTGTGCTTCATTGCAAGCAACTTCAATCTGAAGTTCATTTTGTACAGATTGAGCAAGACAAATACAGATGATGTCACCTGATTAAATTCTGTTCATTAAAGAGAACTGTAAGTAAAATTAAAGCTTCTAATAAATATATAAAAAGCCTTCAAAACCACTGTATTTTATATGCCCAACAATTATTTACAATTTATAGCCTGTGTTGTTATTATACCTGCTTTCTCCATGAGCTGCTTCTCAGGCTGCTTTTGGTAGCCTGGATTCCAAAACATTTCAAGTTGTTCTCTGCTTTAAATTGCTTCTTAATCTACACAGAAGTTTAAGCACTACCAGTCTGCATTTTCCATATGACAGTTTAAAGTAACTGGTTACTCTCACCCAGTAGCAGCACCTTGTCACTCCTCACACCGACAAGAAGCAGCATTTCTACTGACAAAAGAGAACTGTTCAGCAAAAGGCCAGTAATAAAGTTAGTGCAGCGTGGAAGCAAGGAGGCAAATGCAACCCAAGAAACAAAATCCTCCTCGTGACCATTACCAAGAGGTTATAAAATTTTTCTCAGCCAACCCTCCCGTTAACATTCACAAAGGTTTTTTTCATGATGGTTTTTAAGCATCACTGGAGTCTGACTATTCTACTGAGATTTTAAACTGTCAGATAAGGATGGGTAGGAGGAACTTGCCAAGAAAAAAAAAAGGATTCTTCGATTTTCTTGGCGGATTCAGCTTTTCCCTATTAATGTTGAGATTATTTCTTCAACTATTTTGTTGCAAATATTTATGACTCCATATGGAACAACAGATGTTGAAGGGAAGGGATAGCAGAAAAGACTTCATTTTCAGCAATTACCCTGCTACTTGTTGTCATACTGTAGGTGTTCTTAGTGCATCTATTTTACATACCACCCTGTCCTCTCACACACTGCAAAAATGTCAGCTTGGATAATTAATGTAATAACTTTAGTCCAAATCATTTCCAAATTATTCATTTATGAAAAAAAATATAAATAGGACAACAGGAGGAAGAAATCAGCAAGGAAGGGGGAGGATTGGAATTGCTTTCCCAGTCCTTCTGGAATATCGGATCAGGAATCAGTTTCTTGCAAAGGTCCTTAATACAAAATCTTTCCCTTTTTTCCTTTAAGGCAGATTCCAGTGACTGTCACCAAGAAGAGAAATCACACAAGAAACAAAAAGCTATCCAAGCTATCCAAGAAGCAGTGCAATGAATTGTAAAATGATCGCAGCAGCAAAGTGAAGGAACACAGGCTGGGTGTGATGGGGACCAACAGGCACAGGTTGGTGGTGTTCAAGCTGCCAAATGTCTGGTAGCCAACCGTCAGCCCACGTGCACTGGCAGCCAGGGCTGGCTGGAGAACACCAGTCCCCACCACCAGGGCCGTGGGCAGCATGTGTGAGCCAGCTCCTGGCCTGACACAGCCACAGGGCAAGTGGCACCTTCAGACTGACAAACTGCTCCAGGCTGTGTGCAACAGCCGTGCACGGGCACTGGGGACAGGGAGAAGGGGCACAGCTCAGTCCCAGCACCACGGCTTGTGGGCAGGAGGCAGCTCCCAGTTGGTGTGATGTGCAGAACGGGCAGGACAAGTGGGCAGCTGCCTGCCAAAGCCACCCCATGGGTCCATCAGAAGGGTGAGGCATGGCCATGGGGCACATCTGTCAGTGCAGCACTCGGGAACTGACACCCAAAACTGTGTACCCAGAGAAGGCTGCCTGTGCTTCCACAGGTAGGCAATCTCTTTTATGTCCCACTCATTGTAATAAAAACGTACAATGTGCTTTTAAATAATTCCCATCATCCACTCCCTTCACTCTAGTATTTGGTACTATAACCAATAATTCAAAACAGATCTCATTAGAAAGATTCCCGTTTTTCCTCTTCACTAAACCCATACATCCATATAAACACTTCCAGATAGCTGGGAGCAGTGGGCCCAGGTTCTCAGCAGGGTGCCATGGACTCCTCTGCTCCCGTTTTGCACCTGAAGAAATCCACCTGCCTGCTAAAGCTGCCCACGTGCCACCAGGAAGGGCTTTGGTGAAGTTGTCCTCCTGGCCCAGGGAACTCCTCAAACATCAACTGTGCCCATGCTAGGAGTGTGCAGATCTCTGCTCCGTGCTCCCATTGGCATCATTCCCTTCCCAAAGCCTGTGTTATTAACCAGAGCCCTCCAGCAAACTGACTGGGAGCCAGCTGTGGGCTCTGGGTGCCACCAGAATCAGGTAAAGGAACTCTAAACCTCAGAGTTAGGAAGTATAAATATTTCTGTAATGTGTTTGTCTTCTGCAGGGTGATACAGTTAAAACTATATAGAAATCATAAATAATACAGAGATTCTGTATTACATGATTTATGCTAACATAGCAATCATGACACACGAGATAATTAATCTCAATATATTTTAATACAGCACCAAACTAATATAAATATTATTCCTGTTAAGTTCAATTTCTTAGAGTACATGTATAACCAGCAGTTAAGTCCTCCAAAGATTTGAAGCAGGCAGAGTACTCCATTTCCTGGGTATTCCTGGATAATTATTCCTGCTTTATTAAGGTTTATTTTACAACTGTGTAAAATAGGTTATAAAGGACAATTCTGCTATTATGTCCTCCCCTGCTTAGGCTTAATAAATATTATATTCCACACTATCCATTAAAGCCAAGCAGTGGAGAAAATAGGAGTGGTAGTAATCTCCTCCACAGATGTAAAATACCTTTAATAAAATAAGGGTGTATAACAGTCAGGAACAAATTACTGAGGTCTGCTTTAATAAAATAGTGCCCTTAAAGAAGTATGACTCTTAAGGTACTGACATTCCCACTGGTGATGCAGTGTACCCTTTCAAAGCAGTATAGCTTGTTAAAATGGCAAGATATCTTTTTGCAATAGAGTGTTTGTGTCCAGGCAGATACAAGGTTTGTACAGAATGCATCCAGGGAGCCATAAAACTGGTGGGAAACATATTTCTCCGTGGTATTTTAGTACTTCGAAAAATTCAATCACTGGGAAAAAATGTTTTGCTGTAAACATCTGAAGAGCCTTATAAAAGCAATGGCTTCCCACAGCACCTGCTTAAATAATTTTAAGAGGGAATACGTCTTTGCTCATCTTCTAAAACTTGTAGAAAGCTTCTCCTATTAATTTCCCTGGTGCTGTCAGGTCAGGGCACTTTTAATCAGCAATAATTATGAGTGCAATTGGGGGATGCTCACCGGCAGGATTTTTGCACTGTAGAAATAAAACAACTTTCAAACCTGAATGCTAGGAGAAATACGATTGCCTCAGCAGGAAAATATACCCAGAAAGATGCTCACCTGAAAAGTTTCCTTCTGAATGAATCGGGAATCCCTCAGAAGTCAACAAAGAAGTACTCTGCTTCTATATCCCAGCATTTGAATTCAGCTCAGTTACACAAAGGTTTTGTAAAACTCCTGATTATCAAGAAGCATAAGAAATGAATCCTTTTTTAATTTACCTTCTAACTGTTTTCATTCTACAGGCAGCAGAGCTGCTGCCAGTGTGAGTGCTGCCAGCCTGGCCAGGGACTCCCCCAGGTAACTCCGACCCTGCAGCAGCCCCGCAGCCCTCCCGCACCGTCCCAGCCCGGCTCCTGCTGCAGCAGCCAGCACCCTGCCCAAACCCTGCCCAAACCCTTCTGCCACACCGGGGCTCTGCCAGCCCACCCTGTGCCCTCCTGAGAGCCTCTGCTCACATTGTGCCAGTGTGAGAGGTCACAGGACTGACCCTAACGCAGCCCAGCCTCTCCTGGGCTAAGAACGGTGGGAATGTGGCTGATCCCTGTCCTCCTCCCCACTCCCACTCAGAGGGCAGGTAGCAGCCCCTCTGACAGAACTGCTGTCCCGGTGTATGGATGTCACATCCCAGTGACAGCAGGATTAGAGTCACAGAGCTCTGCATTCCGGCAGCTCGGGGTGCAGAGCTGCACGGCCACAGCAACAGCTCTTTGCCACCAAATAATTACATGATGCTCTGGGGAAGGACAGGTTTTCCTAGCACACAGCCAATCTGTCAAAAGGGAAAACGCTCTCTGACCCGCACGGCAGCTGCAATCAGAGCACAAACCCAAGCCAAGCACCAAGTACCCACATCCACCACTTTGCAACCTAAAAACTGCTGAGTCTGCTGCTGTCACTTAACTCCAGCTCGTTTAAAAGATCAAGTACTGGGGAAAGGCAAGAAAGAGGGACACTTTCTGCAGAAAGCAGCAGCTACCTGACACGAACCTGCTGTGTCCTTCCCTCTGGCCAGCCTGGGCACTGCTCCCACATGTCCCAAGCCCCTCACCACCCAGGCCCAGCACCCCACAGTGACCACCTTGGTGATGGCGACCCCCAGTACACATCTGAGATGAAACACCACTTGCAGAAAGTGTTCAATTCAGTATTTGAACCACAACAGGCTAACTCCAGGGTCCCAGGTTTTCTTCTAGCAGGAGTACAATTCCCAGCACCTGGTCAACAGCTTCCCCCTGCTCTTCTCCCCTCCTGACCTCTCGCCCTGTGCCACCAGCCTGGAACAGCCAGGTGCATGAACTTGTGCTCTGCTGTGGGATGTGGCACATAGCAAGGCTTGGCAGCAAAGCCCTGTTGCTTCAGCTAATTTCATTAATAACAGCCTTTCTGCTGCAGCCAAAGCCCAAATGCTGCAGGACTGAGCAGTGAAGATTTTTTTCCCCTCATACCATGTGCAGTACAATCCCATTCTTCTGGTGACTTGGCACTCCAAACCAATCACTCTAGGAAATGCTGAGAAACTTCATGAACCTTTTGCCTCTAAATCACTGTAATTTATAGTAGACTTTAAGACAAAAAGTGCCACTGGCATCATCATTACCAAGTAAAATCTACTGAACAGATTTCTGGATAAATCTCTTGGACTTACTTGCTTCTGACTAAAACCAAAATACAAACTGAAGCAAGTTCTGCAGAAAGCCAGCACTCCAGACCTCCCACGCGTTCACAGGCAGATTTCAAACCAGCTTCAGTTTGGTCAGATGGCTCAAAAATCCATCCTCATGGACCTGCCACTTTCTGTGGCTTCCAGATGTGGCAGCCGATGCCTGTGGAGGCAGGGGAGTGCCACAGGGAGCTCTGCAGCTGGATCCCAAAGGAAAAACAGAGGGCAGAGAAAGCAGCACCATCACAGGCACTCTCCCGCTGCAAATACAGAATCTGAAAAACCAACCATGCCCAAGCCCCAACATACCTTGCCTATATTCTGTAAAAAAGTGAGTAACTAATAATTATCAAACAGCTGTCTGCGTATTTTCTTCCAGCTGAGGGAAATGAGGCTCTGCACTCCCCTGTGCGTCTGTCCTGGTGGCTTCCCATCAGGTCAGCCGGGAGCATGAACTGACTGATGCTTGTCAGTTACATTAAAAACTCTATAAACCATAAAATCCTTTAAAAATGTTTAGGTTTTGATTAATGCTACTGCGACTTGGGGCTTTTAGCAACCAAAGCATTTTCCTTTTAGAACTGGCTTACTCTCTTTGCAGGGCACATTCTATGTTCACTCTGGATTATTCTACCTCCTTGCTTTGCAACTGTGCATTACTTGAGAGAGTGGCTGACATACCCATTCATGATAGTGCACAAAATGAAGCTTAATGAATCCCAAAGGCAATGTACTTCATGTGCTAAAATCAATGTACATTGCCTGCTACAGTATCTCCCTGTGAAATTGAGGCATTTGCTCAGAAATTTCTCTCTCAACAGGGTCTTTTCTTTTTCTGTAGTGCTTAACTGCCTTTTGTCTGCTCTTGTCTCCCTCCAGTGTTGCTCAGATGGCAATCTTTTATTCCTTGTGCAAACTCATTTGGAAAATGCTGGATGGGCTACAGCTGTGTGCTGCTATGCAAGGTCTAATGCATGTCAAGCACTGCTCTATACACGCTGAATAAACACAATGAAACAATGTTTTAATTGATTATTAAAAAGGCAGGGTTCTAAACTGAAAGTAGTATTTAAAATCAGATTTAATCAGCTAGTTTTGTAAAATTCTGAAAGGTATTGATGCTCTACACGCTGCCATTCGAGCCCTGAAGTTTCCACAATGGTTACTGCAGCCCAAGGTGACGAGGCTGGGCATGAAGCTATTTCGGGGTGGTTCATGCACACATCCGAGTCTGTGGCTGATGAAAAACATGCAGTGGGATCAAAATATTTATGAAGCACAAACCTTACCTGGAAAGGTATTTTCCAACATATCTTCTAAGAAATGAAATAAAATACATGTTCTGCAAGAGCCAGTCTCTGTTCGGGTACTCTGCAGTCATTCTCAAACAGCAAAATAGGTCCTTGCTTTTATGATGCATGAAGTCTGGATTTCTGCTCTCTAGTAGTAAATACTGACTTAACACCACCCTGCATTGTTTCTGACAAAGGCATCCGAGTTGGATGTGCAGTCTAGAACCATAAAAAGCCTCCTTATATGATCTGTTTGAAGTGACAACTATCAGACTGTGCAACTAAATATTTTTCCAAAGTCAGACTGTCAGAAATGTTAATAATACAGCAAATTAAGTAATTGGCAATCAAAATACTTGTGGATTCAAAAAAGGTGCCTCTGGCCCTCCACAGGTCACTACTTGGGGAGTCAAAGACTTTTTGAAGATCTGGTTGCAAGTTTGGGCAATGATTAATCTGAAATGAAATCCACAGCCTAAATAATTCTTCATACCAGTAAAACTGCTCCACTGACTGTATTTCTCTGTGGCACCCTAGGAATCTATGTGAAAAAATGCACTAGGAAGCAAATAATTTTTTTGCTATTTTTCCTTCAAACAAAAAAATGCCAATGTCGAATTGAAATTTAGGTTGCAAAAAACTGGTAACTTTTATTAAGTGGCAGCATGAAGAACCTTCACTTGTTCGACGCACATGGATTATCAATCAAATGAGAAATAAGCAGGGAGGAGATGAAAATGGCAAACTGCTATAATTACAAATGATGTTTTGTGTACGATTGTGTCTCAAGAATTGTTACAGGGTGCTGTGAAAAAAAATAATTTGTATCCACAGTCCAGAATAATATGGTCCATTAGAATGATGTACTTTGGAGCAGAAATGTCATTTGTTATGTTTCACATTGTTTCTGTTCTCTCCACCAAATCTATATTTAGTTTTATTTTTTAAAAAGGATGAATTTGCTTTAGAGAGCTGACAGCTTATATGAATATTTTAGTTTTCCTTGCAAGTACCAGGAAAAAAACTATGGCATAAAACTCAAGCTCCGAGTTCCCCAGAATACCTACGGAGAATAAATTCTATGTTTATTTGTATTTCATTTTCCTTGAACAACTGCCTTTCCCTTGGGTATTTATTAAAAGCATAAAAAGAATGAGCCAAATTCACTTCTCAATAACATCCATTCAGCATTGTTGAAGCTTGTAAAATTGCACTGGAGTAGCCAAGGGGAAAATTTTACTCACTATTTAGTAAATATATAGAATTTTTTTTCTGGCTGAGAAGATGTATTGTTTAATCTTTGAATTCTCTGTCTGCTCCTGCTTATCAAAGAAGAAAAAGCAGTTGTTTTGTTATAAATTCGTCACCTACCATAGGCATAGATATGATGAATATGCTCCATTCACTCATTCAGCTGTGGGTTACTTGGGGCAGTCCTACACGACACATTTCCCACCGGACTTGTTGAAGACTCAAGCAGAGATTCCATCAGCTCCACTACACAAAGAACTAGTTACATTTTCTTCTGTAATGTTTGCCTGAAGATTCCCACAAATAATCTTATTTGAGCTACATTCTAAAATCCACAGAACGAGGAATTGTTAGTAGCAAAACGGCTGAATTTGGCCACTAGGAAGGTCGATACTCAACCCAAGCCTGGAGGAACATTTTTATCCTGCAAACAGTGCATGACAGACACATTCACTTTTGTAGCAACAAAACCAACAAAACCCACAAAAAATGCAATGAAACAGGAGCTACTGGTCAGGCCATGATCATGGCTGAGATGGTTCACAGTGTCCCTTCCACCTCCTGCAGCAAGTTTCTCTCAGGCCAGACCAAGCTACCCAGGGTTGCTCCTCACCCCCCAGTGCAGGTGTCTTAAAGCTGTCTCAATACCACACAGAATGAAAAATCCAATTCCCCTTAGATAAGATCACTTCTCCCCGTGCAGTCAACCGTCACCGTGGGTTCTGTACAGTTTGATTATGTCTTTTTTCAACCGAGCTTGCAGGAAAAGTCATTCAACACCAACACTGCAGCATTCAACTACGACTCCTAAATGGAGTATGTGGCCAGGAGCAGGGGTTAGTGTTTCTTGCCTGCTGCTCCACAAGAAATTACAGTTTATAGCTTGTTAGTAGAAAAAATGATGTCTTTAAGATCTAAGCCAATGTTTTCAGAAATATCATGGATTGTCTTTATTGCCAGCATAACAACCCCCCCAAAATATAATGGCAAGTAATGTGACCATTGCCCTTGGCAGCGCCATTAAACTGGGCAGTGAACTACTTCAAATAGCTGCGAGTGTTAAACATTAGTTCTGCCTTAAGTAGGTTGATTTTAACAGTCAAATGTGCACTGCAGTCTATCTGAACATTAAAAGCACCTTTCAAACTTAATTTTACAGAAATGTTAACGACCAGAACAAACCATTGAAGGCAAAAAAGAAAAGTAATTATTTCAAAAGATGAAAGGAAACAGTAAATTAACAGTCTTGTTTTAAAAGGGGGCTCAGTAACTTATCTGCTTGAAGGAAATACCATTAACTGAAGGTACTATGGATATTTGACTTAAGATGTTTATGGTTTAGGGTTTCTTTTCTCTTCTGGCCTTTAAAAATGAGGTTTGAGGCAAATGGGGAGCTGTAAATCTTTAATCGAAATACAACAAGTTCCAGAAATGCTTTATCAAAATCACAGCAACAGAACTGGTTCCTAAATACCTACATTATGTGGCATGTACATACATGTACATCCAGTGAAAGGGAAAAACAGACAGACAGAACAAAGCCTTCAACAGCAAAAACCTTTATGTCCACGGATGCCTCTAAAGACTAAAGAAAGGAGTAAGACAGAACTGGAATGACTCAGAAGTATTCCTAATATACCACCAGTGCCTACGTACATAAAAAAAATAATTAGGGACAGCTAAACTAATCCTGTTATTACATTAAAAATTATCTTGGGAGAAATTTGTCATAGCTTAGAAAATGCTAAGCTGCTTGTTATAAAATACAAAACATACCGAGTTTCGTACATGAGCTATTAGTCAGTGCAGTTTGGAAAACTGTTTAAAACAGTCATTGGCTTGCAAGCAAGATTTTCTTACCATATGTGTTGCAATAGGGAAGCAAATTGTAGACATTTCCAAAAAGAATTTCAGATACATATTTTAAAAATGTTTACAGCAAAATTTCGGTGATCATTATTTTTTTTGTGGACGTGAATTTTCCACAGAATAAAAAACGTCCTGATAGAAATGTGGGGTTTGAAAATAATTTATTCTGCATAATCAGCATAGCTACATATGCTTTTCATTCCGAAATCACTCATTTGCAGACTTCAAATGATGAAATGGTAATTATTCTGGTGACTTATACATGTCCACTTTGAAAATATGGCCAAATGTAAGGTTTATTCAGCAAAGCTGCACTGCTGATGAAAGTAGCTTTAATCTTGGCTTTTAATTAATAGTTTGTTATAAAGAGTATTTTAGTAGATAAAGGTATGACGTTGTGTTGCACACATATCAGTTTGCAAGTGCTTATGCATATTTCTGTAGATACACGAGGTATACACACACACATCCATGTAAGACATATGTGAGCTAAGAGGTAAGGGAATTCATTCAGAATTTAGCAATACTGAAGCAAACTGAGAATCAGGTCAAGAAAAACAAAGTAAAAACCAATTTAAGTAAAACCAATTTAAGTGGTTGCCACACCCTAGCACAGTTCATCAGCCCCTTCTCTGAAAATCTTTTGGATGGCTATTTTTAAATCACATCATATAAATACAGTGTCTTCACTAGCACTTCTGGATGATACAGGACGTTTTATTTTGGGGAGACATTTCCTTGCTGAAGGTATTTTGATGTGGAAATAGACACAATCGGGTTCATTCTTCCACATTCAATGTCAATTCCACAGTCAATGTCATTTCACATAAAAACAGAAGTGGGAGTTAAGGTCCTTTTTTCTTTCCTAGCTGAATAAAACATATTATCTTGTCCAATTTAAAGAAGAAATTCAGGAAAGAGTAGAAAAGTACACTCTAGAGTGCTGCCTTTGATGGACAGAGTATAGGTAGGTGAAATCTCAAGGCTCCACACAGGGGTTTGAAGCAACCATATTAACGTGACCAAGATAAAGGCTTCCCAAAGCAGAAAGACAAGTTTGATGGAAGCCACTGCATCAATGCTCTACCAGGAGAGCAGAACATCATTTGGAAGATGACCAGAATCACAACATGGTTGAGGTTGGAAGGGACCTCCGGAGGTCATCTTGTCCAACGCCCTGCTCAAGCAGTGCCATTGAGAACTGCTCACCCAAGTCTGCCTGGAAAACCTGACTAAGTGGCAGAGAAGGTAAGGTGGACTTCAAATTCAGGACATTTAAAACCAGTTAGAAAGAAATAAGGCATGACTGGAAGAGGGCTGGCAGTTCAGCAGACTGTTGGCACGAAAGGAGAACTGTACTCCACAAATTAACTCTCCTTTTAGTAGCCTCTGTTTGTTTGAGGGTTTTAAGGGGACAATTCAAGGAATAAGCAATGGTTGAAGACAACCTCTCAAGGTAGGATTATACAGTGGAAACCCTTTAACTCTTGTATCAGACCCACTCAGAACTGCCAGGTATGCTGCCCAAGTCAAGCTGCATCTGCCACCTCTGCGGCGCTCACCCACGCGTCAGAGCCATCATTATTTGGTATTGGGTTGTGATGAATACCACCATGTTCAAGCCTTCAAACAATAACCCTTACTTCTTCAACTGCACGATGACAGTACAGTTCCTATCAACACATCTGCATCGAGTATTAGGGTAAGGAGTACTTGTGAGCCAGCAGCCTAAAATCATACGTTTGAGCTGTACACAGCAAGGGATACACTTATTTAAAAATAAATCTGAAATTCAGTCTTCCACAAAAGAAGCAGTGTCATGAGAAAACTCAGCCTTTAAGTTTTGTAAACGCTGCGCTTTCAATATTAGAGTGTCAGTCTTCATTCACTGCCTGACAAGGCTGTCAATCAAACAGCAATCTAGTTTTGTAAGACTTTAACCAAAGATCAAAGCAATGATACTGCTGAGTTCACATTACCTTCCCAGAGATAACCACTCCAACACTTTCATAGCACTGCAGCGATATTAACTTTGCACCATTCCTTCCAAGCAAATAAAACAGGACAAAGTTTGACAGCTCTTCTGGCTTCTGCTCTCAGCCCTGCCATAAACTGAATCCCAGTCCCCATCCTCTCTGCCCCTCTAGAACTGCCACCTCGATATTGAAGCTGAGGAGTGCAGGACTTGCATTCAGTTAAACTCCCATCAATTAAAAAGAAAATTAAATGTGCTCTCTGTCTCCTTTGGTGAGCACACTGAATGTCTTTTACTCAATAACAATAGTTGGGCAATAAAAAGATGAGTGAGCAAAATGTGATATATCATCGTTTTGCTTTTGACTTCAGCCCAATGGCAAATGAAAGGCATCCAAAATCAATTTCAAGAAGCTAATAAATTCAGTATGTGAAAGCAGTGAAAATATAACTTTTGCAGCCTCATCATCAGGCTGATTTGTAAGCAAAGCTGGGCCCAACTCCTGCACTCTCTGTCACCCATATTTTCAGTTTCATACAGGTAATACACTATTCCTACAGAGTTTATATTCTGAGGCTAAACATAGATAGATATATATCTTCTTTCCACAAACATCTGTCCTGGTAATATCATAATAAAAATCTGGATGTACTGTGTCCAGGAAATCGTGTCCATCACCATCAGTTACTTCCTCCAGTACCCGTGGAAGGAAGGTGAAGGCCAATGCTGCACGCAAGGGCATGCTCCAAGCTGCTTTCCACAGCTCCACATAACTTTCGGAACAGACCTCTTTATGGCAGCACTGGGAGGGGGCTGTTGGGGTTTTATTTGCTTGTTAACTGACTGAGAAGCTTGCCAGACCATGCCCATCTAAAGGTGAACTTCCAAAGGGAAATGCACTGACTGTAATTACAACATAAATTAAAGTACTCCTTGAGCAATGCTGAGTACTTCCAACAGATAGCTGCTGGTCTTACTAGGAAACAACACACAGGCTTACACTTACTCCAAGAAGTTACTTCAAGTTTATACGAGAAGAAAAATTGATCCCCAGTTTCTACCATGACACAAGAAACCCTGATTCAGGGTCAAGTCCATGCAAATGAGTCAGCAGCAATAGCTCTTCAGAGCCAACTGGCCTTTACCAGAGGGCTTCATGCAAGACATCACTTTGCAATGCAATTACAAATAAACCACTTGGGACAAGGATGTACCTCACCTAGCTTGTAAGGCCAGGACCAACTCCTGCAAAAGCAGCGACCATGCAGCACCCCTTGTTACACACCAGACTTGCACATCAGCATCAACAACCACCAACAAATCCCGAGCGGACGCACGGAACGAACGGTTGTACAGCAGGCCTGGGAACCGCAGCTCTGTGTTGGAAAAAATCATTATTCCTAAGAGCAGCATTTCTATTTCTACACACAGCCAAGCCATGTGATGCCTCTTGGATATTTTGTCCATCTGACCCAACTGCAGACAGTGGCACTACAGAAGGTCAATGACACTGACCTAGCTCACCTGGAAGTCAGTAACAGCATTAACATTTTCTTGGGGTGTGATACTTACTTAAAAAGAACAAATACATTTCAAAAGGCACCAAAACCAAACAGGTTTCAGACCTGGGAGATTTTTGTGTCAATATATGGATTTACTGGTTTCCTTTAGGAAAAAACACATCAAGAGAAAGGAAAGAAGGCAGGGAGGCAAGCTGGGTGCTGGATAGAGCTTGAATTGGCAAGGTGAAATGTGGAGAGTGTAACTGAAGAGTGGTGGTGTGTGTGGAGTGGGGACATGTGCAGGTTTCAGAAAACAGCAGGTGGAGAAAAGTGCAGAAAAGAATTATATATAAAGGGTAGGAGTTAGAAGTAGGTGAGAACAGTAAAGGAACCACACTCAGTGTAAAATACTGCTTTTGTCACTTAGTTCATACTGTGAATGTATCCAGGTTTTTCTTTCCCAAGGCAGAAGAAATGGGAAAGGCTGTTCTTTCTTACTCTATTTCTTCACCAGAGCATCCTCCTCCTCAGATGGTGGCAGCTTTTGATAGCCCAGACTGTTATTATGGGACCTGGGACAACTATTTCCTCACACTACAGCAAGCACTATGTTTATTTCTCATGTTAGAAATATCAGCTCTTGTTTCCTCTGTTTTTACTCCAGGATTTTACTGAGCAGATGAAAATAAGTGACTATAAAACCCAACTCAAATCTGTAAAACTCTCATTCTTTTGTATGTGTTCTATCCATTTTACCGGTTCACCTATAATGTTCATAAGCAAGAGGAAACAATAATCTTTTCAGTCTCAAGCACTGTTTCTCCAGCTGAAGACGGTGCCTGCTCTCCACACTTTGAGCTTTCTAAAATATCTCCAGCAAAACCAGAAAGTCTAAGAGATTGTGTTATTGATGTTTCTGTAATACCAAATAAGCACAAATCTCCTCTGCAGATAAAGCAGGTTACAAAGTGTGTGTGTACAGCTACAAGTCACCTTTAAAACAACAACTCTCCAGTGCACGAGTAACCTGGACTTTCCAACCCTGCTCTCATGCTTGTGCCTCCTTGCCTTGCTGCCTGATTGACTGTGCTGCTTTACACTCTCGTACAAGCCCATGGGTCTGTGACTGTACACTGCCTGGTCGTCTGGATGGCACCAAAATGCAAATAGAAATAAGCAAAAGGCATGTGAGCACATATGTTTTTATGTGAAACAGAAGTTAAGCTGTGAATGCAATGCATCACCCTGTAATGATGAGCTATGGGAGAAGCAAGTCCTGGCCACCCAAGCTGACCCACTCATCACATCTCTGCAGCCTCTCACGCAGGCACGAGGGGGTCCTGGCTGAGCTGGGCTGATCTCTGGCCTGGAGGAACTCCCACACTTCACAAGTGTAACACACTATCTTCCTCCATACCCCAGAACAGGGACGCATAGGAGATCTGTTGCCTCCTAGATGCACAGTGAGCTACAGGTAACATCACGAAATCCTCCTGCAGACATCAGCATGGTTAAACAGCACTGCACAAAGGGATCTGCTCATAAAATGATACCATGGGTGCTAATGCCTCGGGGTGCTGTTCCTTTCCTTTCCACATCTCCTCAGACATTGCTGAGCATACAGAGATTTTACATATTTTTAAGCATGAATTACCCTAGAGTCAGTCCTTCCTGCCTACAGGATTTAAAATTCATTTTCAAAATGCACATTTATAAATGCACAGAGGATATAAAGAAGGCAGAGGTGCTGAATGCCTTCTTTGCCTCTGTCTTTACTCCTGCAGGCTTTCCCCAGGAGCCCCTGATCCCTACAGCCCCGGAAGAAGTCAGGATAAAGGAGGAGT
>VZRW01011326.1:584179-719820 GCA_013398125.1 Aegotheles bennettii | reverse complement strand
GGGGCAATGGATGCAAACTGGAGCATAGGAGGTTCCATGTGAATATAAGGAGAAAATTCTTCACTGTGAGAGTGCCAGAGCACTGGACCAGGCTGCCCAGAGAGGTTGTGGAGTCTCCTTGGCTGGAGACATTCAAACCCCGCCTGGATGCGTTCCTGTGTGATGGACTCTAGGTGACCCTGCTCTGGCAGGGGGGTTGGACTGGATGATCCTTTGAGGTCCCTTCTAACCCTTAGAATTCTGTGATTCTGTGATTTACAAAGCCAAAATTTTCTGCATTTCCCTTCATCTTTGATAATTCCACACAAAAACAGTTTCTCCTAAATTCTTCAAGTATTTGTAAAGATGACACCCCTATAAAAACACTTAAAAACCAGAGTAACCTTAAATATAAAAATGCCTAACTGTATCCACAAGACTTCATTTAGTTAGAAAGTTTTGATATTATCTCTATCATTTATTCTTCAAAGGAGAATAGTAATTACAAAAGTTCTGCAAATTTGCACTAATGAAGCAGAAAAATCTACTATGAAGTACTGAATGTTATTAATTACCATGTAAGCAAATAAATACAAAATGTTAGAAATCTAAGTATCCCTAGCCCCTTCTTTTTATAATTTGATAGCAGTTTATTTAAAATTACTTACACGTTATTCCTAAATCTTCACAACAACTTGAGCTGGGAATTGTAATTTTGCCACAGATTTGAGCATTTGTCGGTGACTTTATACTCCAGAAACACTAAAAAAGAGGCCACTTAAATATGCAGCAAAATTACATATTGAAAAAATCAAATAGAGAACATGAAAAATAAAAAGCAGATATAATGAGACAGTGGTATAAGAAGAAAATAAAAATATTAAGTGAGTTTACACCACGCATTATTGCCACCACTTATATTTTTAACTGGGGAGCAAAACATGGTTCCTAGACTGCAACTAATTAATCATCCGCCCAACAGAACTGTGATGCATCCAGCAGAGTTCAAACCCCTCAAGTACAGTCAGAGTGATGTGAGATCTTACTGCAGGCACTACCACTGAGAACCTGAACAGAAACACAGAGAGTGCTGGGATTGGAGTGTGACCCACAGGAGACAGAGATTAGGGGGGTCTCAAGCAAAACTCGGTGAGGTTTCATTCTAACTGCGGATCCACATCGATACCTGTGCTGGCTTTTAATCTTTATCAACTGGTACTTGAAAGGAAACCCCAAGTTCTTTTTTGTTTACATCTTTCTTCCCACCCCCACATCCAGAATCTTTCTTGCTGCCCTCAAGAAATCTCTCTGAATCCAGAGGAAAAAAGGATGCCATTAAAAATTGCCTTGCTACAGTATGTGTTAGCACCATTATATGAAATAATTGCTCCTTGGGAGATTCTAGACAGTCAATTAACCCCCAATTCATGACTCAAGTGGTAGCGCAGACACTCAATGAATAAAGGGTAGGGGTTCAATTCTCAATTAGGATGAAATTTTTTCCTTAATAGTTTAATCTTGTGGTCAATTAAATCCCCTAGCGTTGTATTAATTATTATATTAATTCCAGGCAACTTCTGATTTAAAGGTTACTTGTGGTATAGTGCAACTGGACCAGAGTCCAGGACTCAAATTTTTCAAAGCTGAAAGCCTAACCTACCTTAAGGGGAAATCTATTCTCTTTTGTAAAAAAGAAAAGACAAGGAAATGTCTTTACATTGTGCTTCCCTGCTCTGGGATGCTTTAGATGTCTCCTGTATTTTTATGCCAGAGAGAAGATTGCAATTATGCCATAGATCATTAGAACTAAGTTTACTGCTGCACCACATACTCGTACACTAGTTATATTAAAAAGGATTTCTAAGCAGATTTTTAAGGATTAATTCATCTCCAATTGCTGAGTTGTTTTCCTACACTGTTGGGCACAGCAGCTTGGAACAGGAGCTTACTTTTCCATCTGTCAGACATATAGAGACTATCAGTTTGTGAAGTACTTTCTTGGTACTCTTTTTGGTAGAATAAAGTCCTGAATTTCCTCGGGGAAGCAAAAGACATATGCTGATGCTCTATGGTTTCTGAGTTGCTGCAGAGATGAATTCCTCTTGGCCAGCTTTCTGTTGAGTAGGTGCTGGAATCATATAAAACACCAACTTGTGAAAAAAAAAGCAAAATGGTGAGTTCCCCGGCCAAATCAGTGATCTTTTTTCAACTAATTATTTTTCTTGCTCAAAATGAAGACAGTTTGTCTTTGAAAAGACTGTCTATCATTAAAAAATAAAAGTATTGAAGTTTTTGAAACAACTATAACAGATGTCATAGTGGTTGAAAGTACAATTAGAAAGCACAACGCCGCAGAAATAAAACTTCAAACAAAAGCGGAAAGAGTTCTTTGTGCACATCAATAATTTAGAATTATTTAAGAACTGTTTTATAGATGCAGGTGGAGCTCTTTCTGTCTATATATAAATTGAATGTGGTCTTTATAGGCAAACAAAAAGGGGATACAATCCTTTTAAATTATTTTTAGGATAATTGTTTCCGCAACAAACATCATTATTTATCAGTTTTGAAAAGAAGCCAACTGCTAACATTTGAAATGCACAAATCTTGGCACACCACACAGAAAATGGTAATCTCCCCCATTTTCAAAACCAGTTCTGCCTTTATTTTACACATTTGTCAAGTTCTTATCTCAAAGCCCATGCAGTGTTACCTATTTCTATCAGAAATCTTTATATTTTATTTCTAATCACCTTCCCATGACTAATCTGGTAACTCAGGAAAGGAAACATTTATTGCTACCAGATGCTGTTACCTTCCTGCTCACTCACATATCACTAGAAATTGATTCAACAGCCTGGAAAACAAGGTTTAATATGTATTATTTTGCCTTCCGTATTTCTTCTTTTACAATCTTTCTTTTCAGAGAAACAGTCTCATTTTAGTGATGAAAATGGTCCCAATCTATGCTATAGCTACTTATCATGAAAAAAATCTAGGAAAAGTACAAATTTCAAACTTTGAGACTTCACTTATCCATAATTAAAATTTATTAACCTACATCTCTTTGTAGGTCAGCCCTCATTGCTGAAAAAACCCCACAAAAATTCTGTCAATTTAGCTACAACTATTGCAGAATGATAATTATACTTTTCAGATACTTTTGGGACCATTTAGCTTCAGCATTTTATGTGATTGATGATATATGAGCTGCTGGTTGTGTGAAATTAAAACTCCAGCCTGATTTATAATATATTTAATATATGCTATATAGGCAGTGATGTTTACAAAACACTAATCCTAAAACAGGGTGCTGAAAAATTTTCTTGTCTATTACAGAGGATTCTTATTATGGATAAGACTATAATCTAGAAGTGCTCAACTTATTTTGTGCTGAGGTTTCAACATGCATGTATGGAAAGAGATTAGTAATTTATGTTCTTGAAACAAACTCTCTCTCAGGAACTCATTGAATAGTTTTGTTTTGTTTTTTTTTTTAAGTCACCAATGTTCAAATATCAAAAGCTCTGTACAAACAAAGTAATTATGGCATGATGGAATTATTATTATTACTGTTGTTTTAATTTTACAAAAATATACTTTCCTTAAAATACACCAGTTACAAGAAAATTCAGAGGAAAATATACTCTTTTTAGAATAATTTCAAGCTGTCCTTTCCATCTGAATCCCTTCTGCCTGTATTGCCCGAGGCTATATGACAATAATGTCAGAAGTCAAACAGCAACTCTGGCGACTCCTCCTTTAATATGTGAATGTGTCCACACTTCTGCCTGGAGGGCACATTCATTACAATCACTTTCGAGATTTTAAAACTAACAAAAAACCAAGACAACAATAATAAATACAGGCCAGTCTCCTATTTGACAGGATCTAAAATGTCTCCAAAGGTTACAGATGTATAAATAACATGTTATTTTCTGACCTCTGTGAGCAGACATGTGTACACACACCTATTCCATTTTCTGCTCCAGCTCAGCCATCCACCAGAGATGCTCCACCCTTCAACATATTCTACATCAAACAGGCATCTTCTACCACACCAGAAGAGGCACTCCACTGAACTGTCATTAAAAATGTTACAGTTATGTATCCCCTCATGAATAACCCACAGGATATATCAGCAAATTCACACAAACCCAAGTCGAGCTATCAAAATACTGCACAGCAGTCCAGGTGACAGATAAAATACAGATTCAAAACTATACAATGTTTTATAGATTATAACATCTCAAAATACACCTGGAAGCAGAATTTTATTTATTAAACTACTTGTTATAGCCTGTCATTTTCTGTCAGCTAGAAGAAAAATCTGCTTGGGAAACTACTGACACATTGACTACAAAATAAAAGGAGAAAATAAATCAGTTGGTATTTCAAGAGCAACATGCAATGGCCAAGCATGACCAAAGACGTGTGCTCGAGGACTTCTATATTGGATTAATCACTGTCTTTTTATCTTTGCACTCATTTGCCTTGAATTTCAGACTCCTAATGGCTAAAAAAGGTGAAAGTATAAGTGAGCCCGTGCATGTACAATACACCCTTTTGGGAAAATGATACATTTTTGACCTTTTTCATGAGCACAATTAAGCATTACAAATGCATCACAAATGAACATTTCAAAATGACTTAGGAGTCCAACTTCTACTTTCAAAAGTGGCTCAATTACTTAGGAGCTGATTTTCACAGTTATTCATGCAAACTGAATGTATGGATATAGGAGTGATGCCTCAACCCCTCAGAAGTCTGATTCGTCAAGCTAAAGCTACAAAGACACTTCATGTCCTCATGCTGAGCACAGATGTGTCAAGAGATATCTAAAAAAAACCAACAGCCAATCTCACAGCTGCCTTTGGCCCTCTAAATTTACACCCAGGGTCCCTCTGGCCAAATGTATTTCAGCCATGAAGCTTCATTGGGTCCTGTTTGGAGGATCTGAGATAGACCTTAAGCCCAGGGGTGACAGAACTCCCTGGCTGATGGTCTCATAAACCGCAAATGGATTGGCCACTTGAGAGACAACAGTCCTGTTTTCAACCCATCAGACTGTTGGTTTGGGATTATTTAGTAACGGAGTTTGGGGAGGGGAGACAAGACACAAAGCATCTCAACAGCACAGCTGATAATGCAGCAGGCCAAGGGACCTAGTTAAGGAGCCTGCTCTTATGAATATTTAATCACTCAGATGAAGTGGAACAGCTTTACCTGGAGACAGTGTGATAGATGCAATGCAGAGACACAGCAGCCTGAACGAGGCTTCACTTAGGAGAGGAGATACGGTCTCCTGCTACAAATTGAGGAGCTTTGAGAAGGAAATTTACTTCCCACAGTGTCCCCATGACTGGGGTATCCCAAATATAGCAAGGCACACGTGTCTCTTCTTCCATCCTTTTATCAACCCTAAGTACCTGCTGCAGGAAGAATGTTCACAGCTGGAAATATCTCTCACCTGGCAGCAGGCAGCAGCCTCTCCAGTGCCCAGGCACCTCCCCGCACTGGCCAGCTTGCTGAGATGGGTATGGTAAAATGTTACTGTTACTGCAAGAATTAGTACATCCTCCATGCTATTCTGGTTTTGTTATTTCATAACTTACTGGGTAGTATAATGACTGTATAATGATAATCTCACAATCAGTCACTTAAGGTTTGTTTATCCTTTCGGCAAATAAATTGCTCCCATGATTGAAGTAAGGTGAAAGGAAAAGCAGTGGGGACAAGTGAAAAAAAATACTAAAATGTTTCCAGACATATTTCTATGTATGTGTGGTTTTTTGTGTGAGGACAGTAAGGTTTTGGGTACCATACAGAATACACATTTCATTTACTTGCTGATTCTTGCTATCTCACCCATACATCTACTTGATACTACATTAATAAGAATCATTAAAACAAATCACAACTTCAGTACTGAACTTACTCAGTAAGTGCAGGGAGTTTCATGGAAAGAATTCAAAATTGACCATTTTTCTTCAAAGTAAAGTGCTTGTTTTAAAACAGTTGAAATTATGTTGATTGTTTATTCTTGTGGCCTCCTACTCCTTTAGGTATGATGCTTAATTCCAGAAGTATGGCTGATAATGTGAAAAAAACAACAGAACTGTCCATCCCCAGAAATAAATATACATTTTTTTGCTATTAATTTAAATTTTTATCCGTTCCCTTACTTGGACTTAAAGGCATGAAATATGTCAAATCCATCTTTTCATGTAACAGAAGCCTGTACTGAAAGCAGAAATTGCTGGCTTCTAAGTAGTCTCCTAGTGAAGAGGTGGCTGATGGCAGTCTTTATTGGCCATGCTAGAAACAACATGTTTTCTTCAGTAACATACTGTCTGTACAAATAAATATTTCAATCAGTGACAGCCTAGGACTTGCTGGGTGAGTCCAAACAGAGACGAGCCTACTCCTTCCCTACACACGTGCATGGTTACACCCTTGGGCACACAACTGCACACACAGTGTCTCAGGAACAGGTTTGGTGCCTATGGCTGGCTCAGAGCTCAAGCAAGGGGAGGCTGAACCCCTGTCAGCGCATTCCCCAACATCTCCAGGATTTCTGTAACATGAAAAAACCATTCAGGAACCTTTCAGGATTCATATTTTTCAGATCTTACTGCTCATAATGAAGACTGAAGGCAAACTTGTTAAATAACTCAGACATTAAGAATGTCACCAACTGTAGTTTTCAGGTTAACGACTTTGCATCAGAGGTATCACGAATCAGAGAATTCAAAGGGTCAGTTTTAATACGAGTGCTAACTCTAAGGAAAAGATTCCTGGGCCTAATCCAAAACCTTTCTTAGGTCATTAGGTGCCAATCAGCAATTTTTCTCCCTTTTTTATGCCTTTCAGATCTGATATAGCTCAACAAGACAGACCTGCCTAAAACTCAATTCACAGTATTGGAAGAAAAGTGGAAATGGTAAACTCTGAAGAGACAGTGTGACTTTGGGGAGTAGTTACCTCATTTCCATCTTATTTTGTTCTTATTTATCCATTTTGTTCCATGGATTTACACAAATACCTTACTAGAAAAATTAGTCCAAAGCCTTTTCAGTAAAGAAAATTTCATTATTTCAGCAGGTTTATATAGACTCGTAATTTGTAGTGTTTAGACAGCAATACATTAAATTCACTGAAATCTAATAAATAAAACATATTAATAAATTATATATCAATGTAAGAAACTGTCTTGGTCCAGCTGCCAAGGTAATTATGAAGCAGGTGTTTCACTCTCCAGAAAAAATGCATTCTTCAAAATGATTCTGCAAATAAAGTTCTAATATAAACTTCACATGAAAGATGTGACCTTGGAATACTTCATTGATATCTCTTGCATAACTGCCCTTCTATTTATAAATCATAATGATTTGAGTCTAGACACTTGAAAAATTAAAGCTCTACCATTATTTTCTATTTGCATATATTGTGAATCAGTGTTGATAAGAGTTTGCCTTGGTTTCCTGTGTTTGGGTTTGGGGTTTTTTGATTGACTGACTGACAAAAGATCGCATCTACTCTTAGGCCACCATTTTAACAGTTGGCAGTTCACTTGCAGGTTAAATTTAACAACAAGAAAAACTTGTGGAAAAAGCCTTTACTGAGAATAGAGAACTGTGCTTCTTATCTTTTGGTATTCTCAGAGGACAGAAAATGTAAAAATAACTCTGAGTTTCCCAGTAAACATGTGCACTGTGCACGTCACTTAAGGTTCTTAGAAAAAGAAACCCTTGTGCCCTTTAAACCCACGTATTATCACATCCACTGCTCATGAGATCACACCTGGGTCTCTAACATACACACCGAGACACCAAAAGGAACACGACTTCACTTCAAATTTGGGGAGGTTTTCACGTACCTCAAGAGGAGACTCATGAGCACATTCCTGAAGGAAATTGCTTTTTCTCGTTATATCTTTAACATGCAAGTATTGATACGTTGAAGAAACAGCATGGAGAACATCTGAAGTGTTGGCACCTATCGTACACTTTGTATCCACACTGTGTGGTAGAGCTTCAAACTCTTCCTTCTCTTTCTTATTCCTTGCACTCTCCATCTGGATGCTTTCAGATTAATCACTGAAAAGTCCCCTCTCTGGAGGACACCCCCACCACCAGGGCCTGTTGCTGTTTCAGGTGTTCTGCACCTGCTCCTTCTCCTCCCCTCACATCTTGAGTAACCCAGTCCTTTGGCAATAATTAATTTAAACAGCATAAAACCTCTTTTCCACTAATGAAATACAGTAAATAAATATAGTTATTCTTTCATTACCATAGTCTCTGGCCATCTGAAAACATTTCACTCAGCTGACAGAAATGATGCAAAATTCCCATTTCCTTCAAGTAATAAAGGGAAAGGTGTTCTTTAATAAAATGGAAAGGGATAGCTGCCAGATGCACGGTTTGGGGACTACTGCCTACTGCAAACATGAAACACAGCCCTTGAGACCAGACTTGTGCTCTGAAGATGCAGACAACTGGGCTAAAGGAGGGTAGTGTTGCCACCAAGCAGCTCTGGGGAACACAGAGCAAATCATCCTCTCCACAAACACAACCTTTATTTTGCTGAAAGACTGTGTGAACAACAGTTAAGTCTGAAGACACTGGTCATTTCTGAAATCTCCCTATGAAATGTTACTCTGGTTCACTCCAGCACCCCAAACACCCATGCAAACACCCCCCAGGGCCCAGATGTCCTGCTGGCTCTGGCTAACATCAGAGCAGAGGGGCAGGGCTGGCGTGTGCCTGGGTCTCACCAGGGCTCAGGGCATGTCCCTGCTCCAGGAGGTGCAGCACTTGCACAGGAAGACATCACATTCCCATTGATTTCTGTGGCAAGAGTTGGGCCAGTGCCTTTTATTACTCCATCCTGTCTTCTGAGCAGTTTGAAATGTTTCTTGTCATGCAGTCAAACTGAATAATTGTACCGGCATTTAAATCAGACTGGAGGGCATGGCCAGATTCTTTTCTGGCTCGTTTAACCTTCTTAATGCCAGAATTCATATGGTGGTTTCTATAAAGCCTATACAGGGCTGTGTCAAACACAATCGTTCCCCATATAATAGAGATTTTTTCCAGGATATCTACTGAAGCAGATGAATTTAAAACTTAGCTTCTGGGAGCGACTGCACAGGTAAAATGTAACTGCTTAAAACCAGACACGGCAAGTGAGTACGATCAGGAAGAATTTGTGTTTCAGTTTCTGTAAACATCTGGGGCTATGTTCTGCAGGGGATTTTCTGTTTCCTTTCCCTAACCATTTCAAAACGTACAGATCACTCACATGGTTTTCACTCACACCTTGACGTGGATTCACAGGCAGAATGCTTGTGCACCACAACGGTTAAAGACGTTTGAAAAACTGTACTAATGTATTTTGTATAAAAGAATAAACTGCAACCTAGAAAGATGTTTGACTTTGCTGTCCTCTAATGTTAAGCCTGACCATATTTTCTAAACAAGATGATGAAAGGATGTGGAGTAATTGAGATTTAATGGCACTTCTCCTTCAGAAAGCTTAAACGTATGGTCTAGATGTGCTCTAACCCCTCTGTGCTGAGACAGCCGCCAGTTCTGTAAACTCCACCCCACCAACACATGCAAACAGCTCAGTATAATTGGAAAAACCTCGTATTATGTCTTTTAAAGAAAAACTCTTAAGCTGCATTCTCTTCACCCCTGATTACCTTGAAATTGCTTTGATGAGAACAAAGTGGCACATTTTTGTCTGGTGCTGAGATCACTTAAAATGGGACATAGAAAACAAAACCTGTGTATCCTGAGGGATATCACAGTATTTGCCTATAACAATTACAATAACTTTGATTGTTTTTTAAGCTAAGATTTTACATAAGTAACACCACTGCCAAATTTTGGTTACTTTTCATTTGTTGATATATTAATTGTTACAGAGTGCTCAGAATTGTAAAGTTATCTCAAGATGTACAACACAAAAACACATTCAATATATGCCTTCAATAATTTCTTTGTTGTTTGAAAACTTCCAACTTACAGCAAAGCTGGCATTTTATGGCCTGCAGAGCTATAAATCATTTTTAAAATCATGATGATATTACTCAAAACAGATGTGAAAACATATGTTTGCCACGGCTGTATAAACCGCTTACTTGTCATACTTAATAAATGTTGATACTTTTATTTTAACTACATTCCTTCTTAATAACTTTGAAAATCTTTTCCATGGTAAATATATTTTGCCTTAGTAAAATAATGGCAGGTTTTGAAAAACAAAGCTCATTCTGTATCCAAATTACACGAGGTATTTTGCTGAGCAACCCAGACCAGATCATACTCTTCAGTGCCTGTCCACTTCTGACCATGAAAAACGTTCAACAAGTCCGAGGTGCACCAGAGCCCAAAATAATCATACACAAGACAATTATAATAATAGTATTAGGAACAAATAATCTATATGGGAGAGAGACAAATCACTGAGGGATAAAAGCACTTGCATGGGGTGACAGAAAGGCCCAGCACATGAGGTTCATGAGGAAAGTGCTTAAATGCCTAGAGGAACCAGTGAACAGAAAACAGCTGCTTCTGCTTTCAAGAAGAGAGAGTTGAGTAAGAAAATCCAAAATATAAGGAGGAAGTTTCAGGCTCTTCCTACCCATGACTGGATCAGTCACAGATGTCTAAGGAACAGGGCTGATCATTCAAAATCATTAATCTGCTCAAATAATTTCATATACCTCTAGAACCACAGGGCACACAGAGCCTACAGATTCCCTTTGGAGTAGCTCATACAATTGTCTGTACCTGTCTTTGCAGTTTTCTCAGAAAATTCATTAAAATTACCTCACTCAAAATATAAATCACTTTGTGTTTTCATTTATGATAAAATTTACCTATTTGCAGTAGACTTATAAGTAGATTTAGCTCATCTTGTCTCCTCTTTTGGTCACTTTCTTCTCTTCCTTGTCCTTGACATCTTTTTCACTCCGAAACCTTAACGCCTCCCTCAGCATGAGCCTTGGTGGTATTTTTCAGTATGCACTTACCTTCAGCTTTCTTCTGTTTCTTTAACTATACGTTATCTTCTCTTTTTTTTGCAGACACTCATTTTGTATCATGCCTTCTTTAGGTACTACCAGAATAAACCCTTCGCCTATTAATAGGATTTATTTTTTTGTTGTATTTGCAAGGAAATGAAATGGCTTCTTCCTCCTCATGAGCAGCCACAGATGCCACACGCTCTGTCACTGCCCCACTGCCCCAGGGCCCACCTGCACACCCCAACGTGTTCACTTGCTCCAGTAGCCAACACTGCAGGGACAACTGAGCCACAGGACAATCCTCACGGGCCAAACCTCCCTTCTTCCCTCACTGCCTCTCACTTGGGAGGCAATGGAGTATTATTAGACACAAAAAAGGGCTTCTTTCCCTCACCTACAGTCTGCACACACATTCACCAGAGGCAAAGGAACAATACCATGTGACTAATCAAATATTTGCCAGGAACTGCATAAGTAATTGAGTCAAAAGACCAGCAAAATATTAGCTACGTACTATATAAACAAAGAGAAGCAAAGATCTGATTGTTTGCACTTCCTAAGGAGAACACCATGTAAATGCACTGGATACATTATTCATTGCAATTAGGCACTTAGCTCTCTTAAATTTATGATATTATGCCATTGCATATGCAGAATACTAGAAAAAGGAATAAAACACATAATAAATGTAATTAAATGCCCGAGATGGAAAACAGTCTGGCATTTTACCTTTCTCCTTTTGTATTTTTTTTAGGCTGGTCCCAGTTTCTTGATCAATGAGTTCTCCTTCCCTGCTGTTGGTCAGCATAGCTAAAAAAAAAAGAGTGCAGAGCATATAACACCATCAGTAAAAAATGACAAGAGAGGAAAATATGAAATTATATTTCCCCTTTGTCAATATTTCGGTATTTTAGCATTTATGTACACTATGTAAGTTTAAAGCAATTGACCATTTTTATTGTCCATAATCATCCATTTCACTGCCCCAGTTCAGCACTTAGAATCAAGTAAAATATGCAATGAAAGCAAATTTGCTCAAGTTGATTAAACAAAGATACCAAGATAGAACTGAAATTACTGAGACAAATGTGATTTCTTATGAAATGCTCAAATTAACTAATTATAAAAGTACTTCACAGAAATCATTTGGGGGAAAAATACATTCAAGATTTAAGTATTAGTAATTACCTATAGAGCAGCAAGCTTAATACAAAATACAGACAGATAATAACCCAAATTGATAGATGACAGTGAAAACCCAATATGCTGTAGTGTTGAAATAAATTATTTACATAACGCCTGCAAGATCAGTGAGAGGTATTATGCTTATGATTTCAGGATGCATATTTTCTTTGTTCTTGTTTGATTAAAACATTTCCTTCTCTGCAATTAACCTATTACGGAATGTAAAGTTATTCCAGTGAGGACACTTGTTAAAAAGTTAATTGCCATATTTTAGGGAAAGCTTTTTTTTAAAAAAAAAATAAATTGCCAAAGTAAATCTATCTAT
Source organism: Aegotheles bennettii (assembly GCA_013398125.1). Lineage (NCBI taxonomy): Eukaryota > Metazoa > Chordata > Aves > Caprimulgiformes > Aegothelidae > Aegotheles > Aegotheles bennettii. The sequence goes on along the minus strand of VZRW01011326.1, from coordinate 707,296 downwards.
CTAGATAAAAAGTATATATCCTTATCTTTACAACAGTAAGCATTAGACTTCAACACAGAAATGTTTGGTTCAACATAGATAAAACCCAGTTTTCTTTAAAAAACTTCCAGCACCATTCCTGGAGCCCAGAGGCTTGCTGTGTGTGCTACTACTATTCATTAAACAAGTTACAGTAGCTTTCAAAAGCTACAGTAAGGACAAAGTCCCTTTTCCACTGTTGCTATAGGAAGTTATATTTCTTGCCCTGTACATTTCTAGCGCTACTTTACATATGAACAAGCTGAACAGAAATCTACTTTCTAGTCTCAGTTGACTGGTTTGTGCAGAGCCAACTGTGCCATGATGTAGTGCCATGGGGCTGCTGCAAGGACCAGAGTCAAAACTGCAAAATCCCAGCAAGCGGCTGAGTCGTTATTTGATGGGACTGAAGTCTACTCTGACTTAACATGGACTGCACTGCTTTTGTAGTTTAAACCTAGCTCAGCAGTGCCTGCATAGGCTCTAGTCACTGGGAAGACAACAGTGTTGACATACACTGACGTGAAGAGATGTTAATTGACTCGCCCTAGATCCCTCTTGGAAGCACCAAGAATAGGATCTAAACTTCCTCTGGACTGAATTAGCATTTTCAACACAAGATCAATAACACACGGGCTGTGGAAGCCCTGGTGGAGAGACAAAAAAAAATAAATCAAAAAGTCCTCAGTCTTGTGCTGATGAAGGAATGTGTGGGCATGAGGAGGTTTTTGGAACAGAAAAGCCACCATATAATCTGTGACTTTTCTGACATACATACGAAGAAAAGATATCTTGTTATTTTTCAATTCCAGGTGCCTTCAGAGGCACCTTCTTGCCTAGCAAGAGAAGTTGGCTGTTCCAGGCAAGGGGGTATCTTCTGTGCATGGGTGGACACTGGCACAGGATGACTCTGAGGGGCTGGGCTCTGCATAGTGATGAACCTAATAAAACAAACTATAGCAATGAACTTCCTGGGCTTTTTTTTAGCAAGTGAGTGCTCTCCTGAGTTTCCCAGCAAAGAAGCATTTGCCCCAAGAAACTTCTAAAATCCTTGAGGTCAGTAAGGGGTGTGAGGCTGCAGGGCACTAACCAATTCTGTCTGGTGTGTTGTCCAACTGGGAGGGCGAGCTGGACACGCTGCTGCTCTGATGGGAAGACGCGTGGCTCCCCGGCCGCTGACTGTCTTCTAGAGATGGAGCTGGAGAAGGGCTGTCTTGAATCCTTTCCTTGAAACAGAAATAAAACAAGGTCTGTGCAATTTGATTCATGAACTTCACTGAAGTTCAATGAAAAAATGAAGTTGGCTAAAACAGCAATAACAAATGGTCTTTCTGAGATAGATAGTGAACAGAATTCACATTGAAAGAGCAGCATAGTCTATAGCCCAAGAGAGTAGAGCCTTCTACATGCAATGTATCTGGCACAGCTTTTCATCCTTTGTGTCATGGCATAGAATTTGCCACCTCTTCTTTTTTTTTTCATTGGTAACTTCTTATTTTCTAACTTTTTCACACATAGGAATGTAAACAATGTGCTTTTGTGTTGTTTTCACAAACTACTCTTAATCTTCAGATAGTAAAACTGACATATATGAGTCACATTTCAAATAAATAATTCACATTTGGACTAATGAGTCACTAAAAGCAGTCAAATTTGTAAACTCACTAGAATCTACACCTGAATAAATTACATCACTATCTTCTCAGGGCACCACCCAGACAGATTTTAAAAGCTGTGGCACTGGTAAGAACTCCTTTAGCATGAATAGCACCACTGGCTAACAAAAATAGGAATATAATTGTGTGTGTGTATATATTTGCACTCAAAACTTTGATATTAACCTCTAATTTAAATATATATAGTACTTCAGGTAAGGAGAAAAAAAGGAGAAGCAACTATAAAAAATTAGCAAAATGAAACCTGCAGTTTTGTGTATCTATACTTGCAGACTGGCTGAAGATGCCATGGAGTTTTCATCAGTAAAAGTCTTTAGGAACAGATTAGACAAGCGTGGCATAAGTAATAACTCATCCTGTGCTGAGGAAGGCAAGAGATTACAAGATCACTTGAGATCCCTTCCAACCCAGTGATTCCACATGTCTATTTTTTTTGGAATTAATTCAAAATTTTAGTGCCCTTCACTCCTGTTCCCAGGACCAAGAAGAAAAGAGAATCTTCTAAAAGGGACAGATCACGGCCTGAGATACTCTAGATATACTTATCCTAGCATCCCTTCTGTGTTTTAAATCCACTGCTACAAGTTCTTGGCAGTGTAGTTCCAATGGAGACACACTAAAAAGGAGATGTTTGAATTTGCAGAATTCCAGAAACTGCATCTTTGGCGTTGCCCTCATCCCCAGCAATCAGCTGGTCCCTGTGGAAACTCAGAACTGAAATATTGTTTCCTTTTTTTAAAAAGAGAGATCCTCTTGCCCCCACCTCATTAAAAAACACAATTGCAGTGTAATCTGAGGAAGTTGTCTCAAAGGAACTTGGCAATTTTTCTGCCTTTCGAATCTATTCTCCAAGACTTTTCATTAGGAGTGTGCAATCTGGCGACTTGGTGGCAATTTACCATGTGCTTTTCTAAGCAAATTCAGGAGCATCTGAACCTGTCTTGCAGTTTTTGCTAGACAGTATCCTAAATCAATAACATAGCTTTAGGAAGAGAATTGTAGATTCTAATAGTTTTTACATTATAAATACCTTCTCTTCATAACTTATTGGGGCAATTCATTAATAACACTGGCAGCACAATCAATATTTTAGGAATATTCTGTTGTCTATTAAAACCATCTCTCTAAACTACACTCATCTTCATAGTTAGATACATTTGGAATCAGGCAGAGGGAATGTGAGATTTGATCCTCCTAAGAGCAAAGGGTGGCATTTGTCTATTCCAATCACACTGGCTGAAAACACAGCATTGGATGTGTTTTTAATAGGATAGTTATTGTACATTAAATAACAACCTAGACTCAAAATCAGGTAACAGATGTGTATCTATTACATAGCTGTTAATCCTCAGTGGATCTGTTTTCACTAATTATCTGTTATTTAATGAACATACAATAACTAATAAATCTTAAAGGGAGACTTTTAATTGTGGTATTTTTGAATGCCAATTAAAAATGTTTAAGTTTTAATAGATATGAATCTCACATGTTGAGACACAAGTTTCTTAAAATTTTGAAAACTGAATGGCTTTAAACAAATTTTCAAATTCTGGGGAAAAAAAGTCAAAGTCACGAATCTTAAAGTCACCTGTGCTTTCTTCTCAGTCTTCAAAAGAGTGGTTTTAGAGGTTGCTGGGATGAGCAGAAGAGTAAAAGAGAGCCATGACTTACTTGGTGGATGGGTTGCTTGTTAAGTTACTTTTAAAAGTCACATTCTTATCCCAGAAAGTATTCTCCTAAATAAATGATGAATACATGCAACCCCGAGTTTATAAATACTATGTGTCTTTTACCTTTGTGTAAACAATAGCTTCCAAACAGGTCACTGCTAACAGGCTACAACCCTGACTGTAATTTTATTTGCCCGAATTTCAGTTTTAACAGTCCTCTTTGGCACCATTCCCTCTCTTTTTACCACAAAGAGCACTCAATTTACAATGAAGATATCATTTTGAAATGATTACTTCTACAGAAGAGTACATAGCTTAAGTAAATGAATAGCCAAGGAGAGGACATGCCAACTGTTCTGCAAAAGAACCTATGAACAAATATGGCTATGAATTAACACTTGGATATCACACAAACAGCCATATATGTATTCTTAAATGGGAGTTATCTGAGTAATTCAAAAGCTGATGATTTGGAAAAGCAAAGAATTTGAGCTCCTTCTGGTAACTGCATTTCCCATTGTGGCTTGCTATAAAATAATCTCTGCTTCAAGTAATTTGCCTTCAAACTTGGGGTCTCGGTTTGAAATGTTCAGGCAGAAATAAAACTGTCAAATACTAATGTCATTCTTAATCACACAGTGAATCACTTGCTAAGAGAATTAGTTGCTTATGTCATCTAACGTCTTACCAGTCACAAAAATTTACATATACAGGGAAGATACACTTTCCCTATATGGAACAAAGGAGATGAAATTTTCTCTGTATCATATGTACTACAAGTGAGGATGGAGTACTGTCATGTGAGACTGCATATGGATCCAGAAATGGTCTATTTCTAAATATTTGTGTGAAAATGCAGTGCTGAATTTCCCCTACTATGAAGAATAACACTACGAACAGACTCTTTTTTGCCAGTAAACAGATCCATTTTTCAGTCCTGTAATCAGTATGCATCTATTTAGCTACTTAACAGCAATGTGCTCTGGTTCATTAGGTAGCTACTGTTGTGTCTCAGCCTAGTTAAAATTTCACAGCAAGTTAATCTATTTTATTACAAATGAGAACACAAGTGATAATATCCTTACCATTTTCCAAACACAGGGTTAACAGAATTTGTAACAAATCAATGAGGACATTTAAATAGGAAAATTGCAAATCTAAAACCTGAACTTTTTTTTACATATTGATGACTTCATTTTATTGTCATCTATGTATTTTACAATCATTACTTTTCATATATTTTATCTTTTTTCTTCTTGAAAATAGCTCAGCTCCCACCAGCACACTGCTGTGCAGCCTAGTTCTGCAGTAGGAACACTCAGTAACAGAGAAACATCTCCAAATAAAGTCATATTTCCTCCATTTGTATTTCTTCTTATTCCATAAATTTGTAAGGTTCATATTCCAGGTTATAATGCAATGAATTATAGATATAAAATTTACAGATTGTGAGAGTTTTATGAAAAATTAAAACATTTCTCAAGATCTCACCTATTTATCTAACTATAGTACCTACTTTATGTTATCTTTTCTCTTCCCTTTACAGAGCTGTAACATAAATTCTCAAATAAGACTTCTGCAGTATTTAATCCTTCTGAAGGGTAATATATTCCTGTCTCTCTAAAGATCAGTGTCTTGCTTTGGCTCAGAAAATGTAGCTACAAAGCTTGACATTGTTAATTTTAGTTGTGATTTAGGTTAACGGTACTGAAACCATCAACTCACCCAATTTCCAGATACATCCTTGATTTCACCTCAATATCCCTTTTCTATCTCCTGCGGGGTAGGATTCCACACAAATAATATGAAACACTCCATAACAGTTGCGTCCACAGTTGTTTCATTTGAGATATATATGAACAGCTTACCTATTTTTGACATATTCATCTTGACCTTAATTCCTTAGCTTTGGCTTTTGTACAGTATTGATCTTTATTTTGTGTCAAGAGTTTGGAGAAATAATGCTGCTGGATTTTCCTTTATTTTTCTTTATTTTTAGTTCTAATCTAGCTGTAATTACTCTTCCAAATGTTAATCTATTAATGAGTTCCTAGAGGATTTAATGGCATTTCACTGCTGACAAGCAGGTTTTGGAAGTTTGTCTGAGTCCTGGATATTTTATTCAGACATTTGTCTTGATATTTCATATTTAATTGAGGTGCTACTTCTGTACTCTACAGAGCTCTGCAGGAGCTGGAAGTCACCAGACCTCGCTAATGAAACAGAGGAAGGAAAAATGTGGATTCTATTGTCTTTAGGTATAGATTAGAGTTTTCAACTATAGTAGGAAAAGTTCAGAGCTGATGACCATGTTGGAAAAGCAGAGTTCATAGGCTCTGGCAGAATAAATTTTCCAACATTAGTTTGCACACCAGTTCCCCACTGGAATGTTCATTGTGCCACACCTCGATCTCCCAGCAGTTGTTAAATCACCATTCAGATTCTCAGAATCTAGAGACCAGACTCTCATTTCTCTGGAGGGGTCTGTGAAGCCAGTTGCATGAAGGCAGCAGACTGGCTGCAGATCTCACCTCCTATCCAAAACTACTGCAATTTCATGCCTGTGATATCGCTGCTGCTATCTCCCTGGCTGAATTCCAACCTCAGTAGGAGAGAAGAGTAAGAAATTTTAACACAATTTCAGTTAGAGAAGAAATGAATTGCTAACATTTTTTAAGTTAATCCTAAAACACATATTCCTTTCCAATTGACCTTAGTTGATACTAATACTATTTAAATTCTAATAACAAGTGCATTTTTAATAGTGTTCTAAAGTTTACAGTCCTTAACTAATGCATTATTGAGAACACCAATACATAGTTGCCATTTAGGCTTTTCAAAGAAGAATAATCTTAGAATCATAGAATCATTATGGTTGGAAGGGATCTCCAGGGTCATCAAGTCCAACCTTTATCCCATCATATTCCTAACCATTAGACCATTGCTGACCCAGCAAGCAGGAGCTGTGCTAAATCTGAAATGATGCCAGACAGTGGCTAACAAGAAATACAATGGTCAGAGTTATTGTTTCTGGGCAAGAGAACAGTGGTTAGGGTTATATTTTGAATCACCCTAGTCTGGGAATGAGCACACACAAAGAGTATGGGTGACTTGTTGGTTTTCTGAGCTGCTACAGTACCTCCGATTGCTCTAAGAACTGGAGATGAACAAGGTAAACAGCTGGTCTAAAACTAAGGTAGGATCTGTATGTCTGAAAGCCAGCTGGATCCCATTCATCTTTTGTAGTGTATTGGGAAGTCCTTCACTTAAAATATGCACCTTGCCATTTAAAATGCAATTTCTTTCACTGTGTACATAAAGTTGTTTCAGTTGTAGTCAACTGGCAATTATTTTCCCACCAAATTTAAGAAATCATAAAAACTCTTCTACATTTACTGATTTTTAATACCAGATGTTCACTTGCTAATTCCATTACCTTGTGACTATTTCCTATCAATTCATTAAGTGCCAGCTGCTCAGCCAAACAGAAAACCGCAGCTAATCAGATGGTATTGGTAAACAGCCAAACAAGAGCTTCCTTCTTCACCATTTCTCAAATTAGCAGTCACTAGGAAAACTACAGCAACCTTCACTCAGCTATTAGGATTTTACCTTTACATTTTACTTTGAATCTGAAACTAAACTATTGACTCAAATTGGAGAGGATCTTGCAGCAGAAACGTTCTACTTGTACCCCTCCTACAAACTGTTTACCCAGTGCTGCTACTGAATGAAAGGCAGGCACTCCCAGGACTAATGATGATAGTACAATATTTAGTCTATGTCATAGCTATATTAGTTATTAAGTACAAATGCAAATGACTAAGCCAACACTACAAAGATTTAAGACAGAACTAATAGCTAGCATACGCTTGGCCTAACAATATTCCCTTGAGAGCTTTGGAAAAAAGAGATGTACTTGCCTCTTACTGTATTTTTCTCCACTTGCAAGTTTAAAGTATGTATTCATTGCTTATTCTTTAACCTAGCAACTAGGTGTCTCAGTGTTAACAAGCAGAGAGATGAGAAGGATATTTAATGTGATTTGTAAGGACCTGAAGGTCTCCCAACACAGTCGTTTCTCCGTATCAGTGGATAAAAAGATACAAATCTGAACACACATTTCTCCTTTGCTACAGACACAGCCACTAAAATTAGCCTTATAAGAAGCAAACTTAAGCTACTCTGTCTCCCATGTCACTCCCCTAACATATTCTAGTCCCCATTTCAGCAATAAGCTGCCAGCAATGAACACATGCTATGAAATGGGACAGAATACATCTAATAATGAGAAAAATAACAAATTTTATGGAAGTTTTATTTTCCAAATCTTGTAATATTCTGAAAACAATTCAGAATGAATTGAATGCACTGAGAGACATGAAATGAAATGTTACGAGTTCTGCAACAATAAATGTTTTTATACTGAGAAGAATTGTTTCAGAGTACTCCGAGATGGCCACATTTTTCTGGCTGTCAGGTAAATATTATGAATGTGAGTTGTATAGCACACAGAAAATAGCACCTCTCAGCAATAATTACACAGCCCATCTGTATTCTCTTTAGGGAATTTAAAATCATGTCATATACATCTTTTACAAACGCTTTAACAATCCCCCAAAATCAGGAGAAGGGGGGAACACAAAGAAAAGGAGACTCAAAAATCTCTGCTGCACGTCTGGATCACACTGTACAAATAATGCTTTGTTCTCTTTATCACTAGACCAAAATATTCAGACAGAAATTATGTAGAATTGATGCGAAGTACAAGATTTCAGTTTCCCTACCAAAACAAAACATTCACTTAAACTGCCCCCTTTTTGTTGTTGTTGTTGTTATTGGGGATTTTTTGTTTTGGCGGGGGTGTGAAGTGAGTGGGTTTCTGTTTGTTTCTAACGTACATTTGGGTTAAGTTCTGAAGGAAATATGATTTCAAATACAAAAATAAAATGCTTTGAGGTATTTTTAAAAAACAAAGCATTTCTATTACATTTTAACTTATGCTCTCCGAGTTTCCAGCTGCATTCAAAAAATGGGCCATTTATTCCTAGCTGGGACCTGGATAAGAGATAACCAAGAATCCAGAAAGCATGAGGGAATGAGGATAGAAGAAAAATGGACAGCAGGAAACCAATTTGGTGAACTACTCCTACTCAGGAGAAGCACGTCTCTCAGTGACTCAGAGGAGGTTTTTACAGAGCCAGAAGGAAAGGGAGAGAGAACGGCAACGAGGAGAAGAGATGGAGGAGGAAGGGTGAGACATGACCAAGAGGAGCAAGAAAAGTGCAAAATATGTGGGGCCAATAGAACAAGAAACAAGGAAAAACGGGGAGAAAAGGGTGAAAGAGCCTCTCAAATCGCTGAGATAAAATTTTACTTCATTACTCTCAGTACTCTGTTGATATGTAACACAAAAGAGAACAGCTTAAGTCCCCTGGTTTGGATAAAAACAAAATACAAATCTTAACTCTCCAGAATTGATTTGTTCTATAAACTTCAGCAAAATTCCTCTCTTTTTTCTATAAAGGGCCCATCCAAACTTTGCTTCTGAAGACCTGAAAATATCATCATTTAGTACATTTTTTTTAGTTTCCAAAAGTACTGGATGATGATAAACTACTACATTTATTCACTACTGTTTCTAGGCTGCACCATGATTCCAGTGTACTTCAGCTAAGCTTCACCTCAGACTGCTCCTCAAGACCAGGCTGGCAAAGCATTTTACACCTAGGCCAATAACTGGATTGCAGAGTTCACCCAGCTGAAGAAAAAAAGGCCTAACAGGAGAGCAGATGCAAGAGGGAGAAGAGAGAGGCTCCTTGCTGTCAAATTTTGGTGACACTCTGTTATACAGATTCTTCAGAACCATTTGAGCCAAGTTTCAAACAGAGCAAGCTCTTTCAGCTGCTCAGTAAATCCCTGCAAGACTGGATTTATTACAGAGGCACTGTCAGAACCACAGCTACAGCACTGCTAGCAGGTTCTGCTATCATCACATCAGATCAGATTATGGATGACTAAGAAGGTTTTGTGAGCCTGGCCATTGTGCCTGCCTAATTTATAGTGTTCCTGTCAGGAAGAAATCAAGTTTCATAGTTATGACATTTCTTTCTGGAGCACTAAATGTTAACTTTGCTGATCATGCATATCTTGGTAGAACAGCTTATTTCTAAATGGCAAACGTGGTATAAAAAGTATAATGACTTCATTGAAAACCTTTATAAAGCAGCTGATTCTCATACCTATAGAAAACAGGCCAAGTGGTATTTTAGTCATCAGAGTATGGAAATAGATACACACTCAATATATTCATTTCTCCCATTTTAAGTAATGTCATGATGCCAGAATTGCAGTCTATCTAAAACTAGTCATTTTTTGTACTTATTAAATAATGTTATATAATAAAAGTAACACTGCTGGCAGATAGCAGCAGCAGCAATGCTTTTCTTTTACATGTTTCATTTTGTACAAGGATTTAATCTTAATTGATGGTCATTCAGAGCCAGATGATTGTACACGAGGGAAGGAAGGACAAAAGCAGCTTCACACTGTCTGTAATAAAATTCATCTACAGTTTCTGCTCTCGGAACAAATGAGAGAAAGATGCAGCATCACTTGACAGGTGAAAGTAACACAGCAATGGGTGCACACTTTACCTCTGTCACATTAGCTACTGGTGTATTTTCCTCTGCATCATGTAGAGGAAATAATTCCCCCTAGAGTGCTGGTGAGACCTACTGTTGCTGTGGAGATATTGTGTATCCTCTAGTGCAGGTGCTGGGGAAAAAATAGCTGTAAATGAGTAACTAGCATCAGCAAGGGCCTGCTAAAGAGCATCCTTAAACCTAACTGCGTGCAAAAACTGTAGTTTATATTACAAAGAACTAAAACTGTTTACAAATACATATTTAATCTTCATTTTGACATACTGGGAGCATTTAAAATATAGCCAAAGCTTATGCAGTCTACTTGCTGCTACAGATATTCCACTGCTGCATTGAAGTTATGGTTTTCTCAAGAGGTCTCTGAACAGTTAAAGAAAAGGTTACTGAGTGAAACAAATGGAACCTCAATTAATTTCTGACTATTCAGTGACTTGCATTAACTAATGGACAGTTGGACACCAGAGATACCATGTTTCCCCTACCCAGGATAAAGAGTTTTTATAGATCTTAATCCTAAATAGTCTCTAACTAGCACCAATCATTCACATGCACTGATCCTACAGGCTTCTACTTTAAGAAATTTCTTGTCTCAACATATTTTTTAGTATGTGTCAGGACTTCAGCTCTCAACACAGGCATGAAATTTTCTTAACAACCTGCTTGGAAGAGAGTATCAATAGCCTTTTAAAAGTATAAACACATTTTATCCAGTCAGAAGGAAATTTAGGTGTGGCTACTGGAGACTCACTAAGGATTTTCTCTGCAATTAACCTGTCCTAGAGTTCCTGTTATGTTCTACAGCATTTTCTTTTAAGTATAACATTAAGTTTGATTTTAAACAACAACATTTTAGAATAACTTTTGAGCTTTAACAGATGCAGCACTGCTTATTCCCCGAGCCTCTAGTGAGTATTACTATCTGTTTTTAATTACATTACAGCCTTGTAGACAGAGCAGAGAATCTTGACTTCCTGACTGTACTTGTGGGCATTCCCTCAAGCTGAAGCACTGGCAGGGAGAGCAGACCAGGTGTGCTTGCAGCCAGTACAAGCTCATTGCCTTTTAGTTATCTTCTTTGAGGAAGATAACTAAAACTTTAACTAACTTTTAGCCTGGAGAAGAGGAGACTGAGAGGAGACCTTATTGTCCTCTACAACTACCTAAAGGGAGGTTGTAGTGAGGTTGGTGTTGGTCTCTTCTCCCGAATTTCTGATGACAGGACGAGAGGAAATGGCCTCAAGTTCCATCAGGGGAAGTTTAGGTTGGATATTGGGAAGAAGTTCTTTACTGGGAGGGTGGTTGGGCACTGGAAGGGGCTGCCCAGGGAGGTGGTGGAGTCACCGTCCCTGGGGGTGTTCAAAAAACTGGGTTGATGAGGCACTTGAGGCCATGGTCTGATGGTCTGATGGTTAGGAATATGATGGGATAAAGGTTGGACTTGATGACCCTGGAGGTCCCTTCCAACCATAATGATTCTATGATTCTAAGTCACTGTAAATGTTTTTGTTAGCCTCAAGAAGCTGTTTTATCCAAGTCTCACAGATGATCTTACCTTGATAACAGAGGCACCTGCCCTGGAGAGCGGGCTGTGCATCTGGGCTGCTGCTGCCATGTTAGCGATGGTGTTGAGGTGGTTCATCTGGTTCATGGCCATGGCGACCGACGCAGGAGGTAGGCTGACAGGAAGCAGAGGGTGGGGCATCATCATGAATGGCAGGTCTATCCCTGAAAGAGAGCAGGGGCAGGTTGTGTTTGTCAGTCCCTCATTTTATAACCCAACACCTTAATTTGCAGTCTACATTCTACCAGCACATTGACCACTCCAACTCAATATAATTATGTGCTAATAATCTTGATGTTAGATACTGAGTAATGAATAGTCCTTGTGTTCCAGAAAAGGCTGTATGGTTTGTATTAGGGAAAGAAGCCTACAGCAGTAAAGTAACACAATATTAGCAAAATTAATATAAGTTCAGTGATCTCTTTAAGAGCAATAAAGAAAAAAACCACAAAGCATGCAGATATTTGCAGGTTTTTCCAATACATCAGATGAGTATTTATAATTGTATCTGACAATATACTCCTGCCAAGTCCTCTTACTATTACTAGGTGATACACACAGAAATCTGAGAGTAGGTTTTGATATTAGGACTATTTTTTCAACATGGGAAGCTGTGGGTTGGACAGACATGACTGAACTTCCACACAGAAGGTGTGTGAACTGGAACACATCATGAGAGGTTAAAATGGTTGCCAGAGGTTTAAATTTCTAAAAATTCACTTTAAATTGTCTTCTGCTATGGATATGAAACTATTCAAGAAGGTATGGAATTTATTTGGACTATCTTGCAGATGCTGACATTGCCAATAAGGGGATGCTACTGTTAGCAAGGAGTGGATTCTGGCGTTTCATTAATACCTATTTCAGCATGGGTGTTACTTGTATTTAGTAATGACCACCATGGAAAGCAAGACACCAATTCCCTGAAAAAAATTCATTCTGCCAGACAAAATGTCTAAATGAAATTTAGATTATAAATTATTATTAAAAATCCAGCGACAAGTAGTAAATAACATAATAATTTAGCTAGTCATAACCTTAAGTTTCTTTAACTTTTGGCTCTACCTTAACTATTTTAAATGAGAAGTCCAGACACCATTTTGGTGTATGACAGAACCCACAGTAAAAATACTATTCCAGAATCGTTCCAATACAATTTGACTACCATGACACAGAAACCCCACTGTGCCCTTCACAAAAGGCAGAATTATACATATGCTGAGCTCCCACACAATTTCTGTTTAGCTTGAGTATACCATGATCAACAACTGTGATGTCTTATGATTCACTATATATTTTGAATGATGATCCATGCCAGTATTAATTATGATAGGTAATAAGCAAAGTCCACACATATCTCCCTCCACTTTAAACCACACTGACAATCCCCTTCAGTGCTAGCATCCACAAGCTTTTGTTCCCCTGCATATCTCCCTTAACAGCCCAATAATCTTTCCTCGTACTCTATAGAGTTCCAAAACTCCCAGACACCATCTGGCCACATTGAGTTGTATGTCTACTTAAAGTCCAATTGACATGCAAACTAAATGCAAACTACAAACAGAATTTAACAGCACATCACCAGTTTTAAGACACAATCCGTCAAACATTTCAGAGGACTATGAAGAAAATATATCCTACACTTGCAAATCATTGGGCATAATGTCTAACATTCAATAAACCCTTTAATAGCCTACAGACATTTGCCTACTACAAAACCTACCAGAAAATATCTTTAAAGTTTTCTTTAACAGCAAGGAACATAATATCCCCATATGTATAATATATACGTGTATTGAATTATGCAAGAATATAAAGGGAAAGGATAAACTACAGTGAATTTGAGTCCTATGATAGGGTGACTTTTAACTACTGACACCCCAAAGTGCTCAGGTCCGTACCTTCCCATGAACAAAGCATGACCATATTGCAAGAGTCATTTCAATAGCTTTGATTTGTTCAAGTCTGGGGCCCTACATAGGTAGCAAGGAACTATCTGCTCCTAAAATTGTGTGAGGAGCTAGAAATGTCATTCATCCATTAAAACTAACACCAAAAATCAACTTTCAAAACTTCGATATATTCGAGCTTAAACAAATAGCTAGAATTCAGAAACAGTGATATTTTAATTCTTCATCCATCATCACCTGTTGGAATTAACTTTACCCCTCACTAATTTTTAAACAATTAACCCTGAACATCTTTTTTGGAGTAACTTTCCTTTCCCATCCTTCCTTCTTTGGGTGCAAAGAAGGGGAACTGCTGACTTCCCACCTGCCCCCTTCCTAAGGGAAGGAAAAGAGACAGGTTTGAAGGGTGCTTTAAGTTCTAAATCCAAACTTCACCTGTGTCATTCTATTCCAGCTGCTCTGGATAGCTGAGTTCAGTGGATGACCTTGCCCACACCTGGCAGGTACAAGGCAAACCAAGGCAGAGGGATTGCTCTGCTCGCTTTTAACTAGACATTTTGCATTTACTCCTGGCTCTAATATTTTTATTTGGTGGTCAGCATTTTTACACGGAAGATAATTTTCTCATACAGCTAAAATTGTAAGCAACTTCATGGTTATCATGACTCCCTTCAGCCCAGGCCATGGAAATGTCAATTAAGAACTCACAGTCCCTAACCCGGCAGTGGGTGAGTATTCAAAGAGGGCAGTGGGTGGCTTGGACATGATGCACAAGCACAGGAGACAGTGAGAGAACTGACTCTCCTGTCACTCATGTGTCTCCCATCCCTCTTCCCCACCTCCAGGAGGATGGAAAGGAGTGCAAGCCGAGCCAAGCAGAGCTCCATGTGCTTTTGTTTTCCCTGCAGAAGCCCAGTACGTACTGTTGGTGAGCAGGTGATTCTGCTGGAGAGGACTGAGTGGGTGTGCACTTCCAAGGCTCGACTGCCCTGACAGTGTGGGATGGCCAATGCTGTGCTGTGATCCTGTTGTAATGGGAGACTGAAGCTTGTCTTTATCCCAGGAGGATTCACTCCCACCTGCAAAATAGGGTACAAACAAGCTGTAAATGTCATAGACTTTTCTTTAAAAGACATTTTGCTTGGTTAGCAACAAGCTGATACTCTTTAGCATAGCTAAGCACCTAGCACAAACACAGGACCTGACACCCATACTTGAATTTTTTAAGGAATAAATTAATAAATATGCATCAGGCAAAAAATATTAGAATTCTTCAGCATTACCTACCTACCTTCATAACATTAGTTTCTGGAAACAGGAAAAGCTAAGTGTTTAAGGATAAAATCATCCAAATAAACATCAGTCACAATTAAGTATAAAAGGCAGAAAGGGAACATCTGAGACACTGAATCGCAGCCTCCTGCTAACACAGGGACCCAGGCCAGTCAGTCCCTGCCAGAGCCTGATCAGTGTCCATCCTCAGGCCCATCAAGTCTCTTACTGCTGTTAATCTTTCTGGAGAGTTGCTCTGCTATTCACCCCTTCAATGCTCACTAGCATTCTAGCTTAAATTAATCCCTGAACAGGTTACAACAATTCATCCTGCTGGTATGTTATGTTTGAGCTTAAGTAGCTTTTCCTTCACTGCTGGGTTTGATCCTGGGGGTGTCCTACAGGAAACACTTCTCCTTGATAGCTTGAACAAGCCTGGCATTAGGCTGGGCTTGGAAATCATCCGTGTTCAGGAATTTAAACTTAAAATATATCTATTATGCACAGTAATTACTGTCTACAACAAAAACATAGTATAGCAAACCAAGTACAGCATAGCAAACCAAGTGTTTGTTCTAGAATATCTGTTTGGTCTTCTGAAAAGAGGGTGTTCTGCAGCAATTTTACAGATTGTAGCTTTCTTCAGCATTATACAACCGAATAACAAGTTCCTTTCAAAAAGCAGTTAAGCTTTTTGAAGCAGACCATGGTAGAGAATTCTGAAATACACCTGGCCCACAAAACAAACCACCTTAAAAAAGTTAGATTGAACAATTCTAGAGTAAAAAAGTACTTTAAGCACATGTCCTTCTCGGGTACATCGCACATTTTCAATTAGATTATAGATGGCAATGAAAATATGTAACTGCACTATTGACTTTGTTTTGAATTTATGAACAAGAATTTCAATTAGAATAAGTAAATAGATTACTGTGATGCAGCAGATAGAGGCAGCAAGCAAAACACATTTTAATTGAATATGAAAGTAACAGAAAAATTCCATTCTTTATGACAACACTTAGCTAATAAACATGATTAATACAGCTAAATGAAAAAGTTTGAAAGATCAGTGACTGAGGAAAAAAAGAAAATCGCTCCATCATTTTAGCACTATGTCCAAGTATGAATTACCTTCCTATAAAAGATCTGCAATTTGTAAAATGATGAGTAATACATTGACAAAGATACAGTAAATTATTTCCATGTGATATAATATAACATGGCATAGTGCAGTAATTAGAAGAACTACTACAGTTAAGGCTGTGTCAGCATCTTTGTTATTTAATATACTGTATATCAGCTTTTCAAATAACATTTGACTGATACTTAGTATAGAAGTTGTTGAGTTTGACTATTGTGAAACAGAGTTATTATCTGGTAAAGTATTGCTGAAGTTAAATGTATAATTTAAAAAAGATTTGCTGAGGAAATGCTTAGCATTTGATTTTACCAAGGGAGGGTTTTTTTCGCCATATACTTTTTCAGTTAATTTAACATTTACACTTTATTCTTCCTCAAAAAACATATATGACCTGTTCCTTAGCATGAATTTTTCAATTATTAATAGATTCTGTACATGTAACTTCATGTATCAGAGCAGTGGCCATGAAAACTGCACACCAGACAGTTTGCCAGAGATTTCTGAATGCAAAGAAACTGCACTCTTCATCTAGAAGTCTCCTGCTCCCCATTTACTTTTCTCCAATTCTTCCAACCCCAGGCACAGACTGTCCAAAGTCTTAGCTCATATTTCTGGAAGTTTCTCTTGTCTTTCCAAAGCCTCACATGCATGTCCCCCCCCGCAGTTCTGTGGCCCTGAAGCTGCAGTGTCAGGGTGCCCTACCAGCTTGCTGTGCCCAGCTTCACAACTGTTGCATGTTCCGTAGGAAAGCACAATTATTCCTGTTTTACAGATGGAGAATTGAACTGCCCAGAAAAGCGATTTGCTTAAGGAAATACAGGAAACCTGCAATGGAACAGGAAACTGAATTTAAATTATGTTGTACAGTCCAAATCACTGGACCAGTTTTCCTTACAGATGGGGACAATAATACAATAATAACTTTTCTCCCTGCAAATTCCACTTGTAAATCTGCTCCAGTATTCAGTGCCAGCAATAGGAGAATAAATTGCAATACACTTATCTCTACAGACCATTCCTGTATTCTTATGTTCTCTTTGCTTCTCCTTAGAGAAAGAAAAAAACATACTGCTGAGCGTATGATGTATAATAAAAGTGCACGTTAAATGAAACTTATCCTGCAGTCTGCTGTACACCACACAGATAACAGCTTCACCACTTAATCTGGACTGCATATACTATGTAGTAGCAAGTCTCTGAAGAAGAAAATCATAATGAAAACTACTTCATACCTAGAACTGTTCAGTTGGAAGTGTTCTATAAGGACAGTCTGGTTATCTCCAACTTACGAGGGGGAAAGTTGAGGTGCAGAATTAAGAAGCAACTCCCTCCACGTTACCTGGCAGACTGATGGTGAATCTGGCAGAGAAGTCAGGTCCCACGGGTGCTACTCCTGTGCTCTATACCATAGACACTTCAAATCCACCCTACCCACAGTTCCTTTGCACAGCTAAAAAGTAATGGTTTTAAAGAAAAACTTTCATCCTTCCCTGCAGTATCTATTCCCATACAGTAAGAAAAAATTCCATGTAAATTAACAGTAAGCCAGAAGTAGATTCACATTATTAACTGAACATGTAAAATGCAAACCTGTGGTAGTATACTCAGTCTTTTTACTCTCGTGCAACTTTTTAAGAAAGTATTTATTTTTGAGCTTACACGTTTTCTTAGTTAGTAACACAGTTGCCAGCATGTTATATCAGCAAATATATATTTGACACATACACATATCAATGCATATCTTCAAATTCTCTGTTACCATAACAATTAGAAATGAATAAATCTATAAATGTAAGCCCTCCTTAATACTTCAACTTTAGGTTGAACCACAATTTCTCAGAAGATTTCTGTTGTCATTTTTCATCCAAATAGGTGCCATCAATAAGGCAAAGATACCATGTTTGGATTCTAAATCCTGCCTTTGGTATGATGAGCTTACAGATGGAACTAAAAATGAAATTTTATTATATGAATCACACAGTACACCAGAGAAATAAATTTATGGGAGCTGAATTTTTTTTATCTCATTGCATTCAAAAGGTTTGGTCTTTGAAGAAGTTTACATTAGGATAAAGAAATTTCTTTGTCCATACTAAGCCAGTGAAGGCTCTCCTTCTTTTTAATATAGCAGATAGAGTCTAAAATTACACAATTATCCATACTATTGTATATAGAGAGATGAACTTCAAGTGATTTTTAGGTATATATGAAACAAAAGGGGAAAAAAATATCTGAAAGAAGAAAGCAAACCTGCAACACTTCAAGGAAGATGAGACATCAGAAAACAGCAATGGAACTTATTTTACCTCCTGTATATGAAGGGAAATAATAGCTTTTCACTTATTTTAAATGAGAAAGAATATTTCATTTTAAAATATCAGTAACTTGATTCGTGTCATAGGAATATTATTAGAGCACTCAGAAGTCTGTTGATTTGTCAAAAATGCCAATACACCATCTATACTCTTTACAAAAAGCTTTACATTCAGCGCTATTACCCACTACCCACACGACCTTCTCTACAACACATACAACTAAAGGACAAAAAGGTAATTTTTCCTTATCTTGTTTGCATTCTAGTCAATCTTGTCCCAAACCAGATGGCACTCAGCATTAAAAAAGGGCAAGAGAGACAAGAACCTCCATCTTCCAGAGCTCCTGACGCTGGTCTGTCAGCAATGTGCCTCTGTTTAAGTTGCATTTTATTTAGTTGAAGGAAATGCACGTGATAAGCTCAGTTCCATTTTTCTGAAAATGTTGTTTCTCACCCATCTGTGATTTTGGTAACTCCGTAAGATAACTCTGCAAGCTCCCTGTTTTGCAGTAACAAACCTCTCTGCATCTGTGTGCTTCAAAACAAAACCCAGAAAACTTTCTTTGGTGAAGATACACTAGTGATGATTAAATGAGTGTCTTGTTTTTAGGTATTGAAAGATCTCCAGAAAGTAATCAAAGTTCAATTTGGTGACAGTTTCTTTTCATTTGGTTTCAAATTCATTTTAGCAGCCCTAAAACTCTCTGGTCTAGCTAAATGAAATCCACTCAGTCAGAGGTACCTCTGAATTGAACAACCACACTGTTTCAATCTATGTCTGTCATTTTGGTTGTTGTTGTGATACATTTCTGAAAAATTGAACTCAAATTGTTAAAAGCAATACCACCTTCACTGTCCAATTTTGTTCTAAAATTATTTTTAAACACATTTTTCACGCTGTTGGGCATATTAAGCATAACATCAGCTGCAAAAAAAATAGAGTATTCAGTGCATTGCTATTTCAGCACTTACCATTTTAAAGTATTTATCACCTTTAACTTCTTTCATAAGTGTCCAGCACACACAAGGCCTTTGAAATTTCTTGGCTTTTCCAGAACCTCAGTGCCCCTAAACCATGGGCCTATGGCCAGCACTCCCAGCCCCAGTGCTTCCAGGTGTCCCAGACAATGTTTTTACCAATACCCTAATCTGGGATACTGGCATACCTCTATACTGGGAAGAACAGTCACTTTTTTGGCCCACACAGAACACCCTCTGCTGAAAGTGCTTCAGCCTACCACGTTCTGTCAACTCTTTTCATGGTCCCAGCATCTGAATGTCCCGGGAAGAGAAGATCAGATAGGAAACCATTTTTGTCCTATTTGATAAACTGGGACTCCCACTACAGCAAGGATAGGATGATACCATCCAGGTCATATTCCTGGTGAACTGTCACTTCCCTGTCGGAAAAATATAGAACTGTTCTAGGTCAGGATTATGACTCATTTAACCCTAAATTCTGTCCCTCACATTGCCAGTAGATGATGTTATTTATGGAGACCATGCAAGCGTGGACACTTTCTGTGGTCTCTTCTTACCTGCAAATAAACTCTCTTTAAAATGGGAATGAGAATGTCAGTCAGCCCCCAAACACGACACCCATCTGAAAATCTAAACAGCAGATTTGCAATGCCGTCAAAGCTTTAATGCATTGATTTGTTCAGCTGGGTGTATTCAGCTACATCAACTTCTGGATTGTGCCCTACCAGAAAGCCACATAAGTGTGTAGGGTAAGACATTAAAACTCAAGAAATCCAGTGATGGCTTTACTGGGCTACTTCCAAAAACTTATCAAGTGGTTCAGCAGATGTAATTACTGCTTAGCCCTGCCAAAGCTTTGAAATGTGCCCATTAATTCAGCAATTCCCAATCTGTCCATCAGTCAGTCATACTTAAAAAATATGTCTGTCACAACTTAGGTGAAGTAATCTGCTGATAATTGTACAATAAGAAGGCATCTGAAATCTGAATATAATTTCTAAACTTTTTGAAAAGTCTTAATGACAGCAAAATAAAAGTTTATTTCATAGCAAACAGGATACTGAAGGTAATGGGAATATGTCAGAATATTTGATGCCAATTTAATAAAGAACAATTAATTCCAGGAAGATACTTTTTTAGAAGATGAAAGCAGAGACATAATATTTATTTAGGAACCTAACCATCCTCCCAAACTATCAATTGCTTCCTTTAAAGTGAAGAGAGAAAAAGAAGTAAGGTGGTAAATACAATGTGTTTCTAAAGTTCCCAACTAATGATTGATGATTGGTGCTAAAGCACAACACCAGAAATGTCTCCTTATTGTCAGATACCTGGGGAAGTCAGACTGTCCTACAAGGAAGGGCCTTTCCAGCCAACACAAAATCTCCCAACTGCAATCAGGTACTCACTGTCGAAGACTCGTAACAGTATAAAAGAAGTCCTTTCTCTCTCTCTTCCCAGCAACAGACTGGGTCATTCATCCCTTCAAATTACAGACACAAAACTACTGATGGCCACTAAAATATGGCACAGTGTTTTCTCCTACTTTCTAGGACCATTGTAGAGGAACTACTGGCTGCAGCAACGAAACCTTCTCAGCAAAGCAGTCTTCTGTAGACAATTGCTAACATATGGATGGTCTTTTTCTCAAGTAACCGATATTCAAAAATGGGGAAAATGTTGCAAAACAAATAAAGAGATGTAAGAAAAGGAAAGAAAATATAATATGATGTAAGGGACTGGTTTGATAAAAACATAAACCACTCAAAGTGGAAGTATCTTCATTTAAACTCAAAATACCAAGCATACCTCAACAGGTCAGATGTTTCAACCTGTACCACCAAAGCACCCCATTACAGTGGGATTTAGCAAGATGAAACATAGTATTTGTAGAAAGTTAGATACAAACTATTATAAACATTTTCCTAAAAATACACTAAGATTTGAAAGCACTTCTCATAGCATTATTCTTGGAATCAGGGAATTCAGAGGCAAAACCTAAACTTTCTTTTGGTTCTCCATCAATGTCAAAAGCACATGCCATTGCCTTCCTGTGAGATAATCAGTGACCTCTATTCTCTGTCACACAGGGTGCTGTTGTATGAACCTCAGCAAGTTCAAGCCAGCGGGCAGACAATACACCTTTGCATTCTCATTGGGAAGTTGGGTCAGGGAGACTCCTACCCCTGACAGCTTACAGAATGTGCTTTTGACAAATGACAGCTTACAAAGATCCACACAGACCATTACTTCAAGAGACACGGCGTTGGTGAACTCAAGAGAGGACAACCTTTAAATATTCAACACTGTTTTGACATTAACCACGGGATTATGGTTCATTCTTGCACAATGGATCTGCTCCCTTCTGCACTCCAAATGGTTCTTGCTAACATTTTTAGCGTGTGATTATATCACTACTTCTTTATCTATACTAAGATAACAATACTGTACTGGAACATGATATCTTTTCTGGTTCAGGACCATCAACAAAAAAATTCACTGTTTTCTACTGCAGGACCAAAGTCTGTCTTGAGAAAAACGTGCATTTCCCAGAGAGAAATAAGGTCAAAATTTTGGTCTGTCATGTTTTTATTACTGTTGATGATGCACAAGCCAGAAATAAAACAGCTTAACTTTCAGATCTTGAGCACAGTTTGTAGGGCTGGCTGCCAGGAAGGATAAAACATACATCCTTCTAAAGCCAACAACTGCAGCCAGCAAGCAAGGAACTAGGATTCAGATTCCAGTGATGACAATCATTGACATCCTCACTCACCACAAATCAAGCACTCTTTGGATTATTTTTTAAAATTACTTAATATCTGCCCACATTTAACAACTGACTGAAACAATGACTGAGATACATGTACTGTATATTTTTACTGTGGCTCTAACTAGCCACATAGTTTAGTTTGAATCTGAGCGGCTGTGAGAACATCTTGACATCCACAGCAGATAGGTAATGCTATGGTACAAAATCAGACCATTTAAGTTTCAGCAATTTATCCTTTGCCATTTCTTTGAAATAATTATTATGAACAGTTCAAATCACAGATTGTAATCTACTGAATTAATGTGATGACATAAATTAATTACATATTTATAATATTTTTTAAAAATCCATAATACTAAAAGAACTCTGTACTATAAAGTATGGTTTGCAATAATTCTGAAGATGTACCTTTTCTTATATCTGGCATTTGATTCCTCGCAATAAGTTATTACTGATTCCAAAAAATTTAGAATGCTGCCAAAACCAGGAGAGCCAGTGAGCAAACCTAATTCACATAGAAGGTCAACAGCGAAATCCACCGTGTTTCATTTAATGTCAGTCTAAAAATAACAAGCAAAAAATCTTGAACTATATGAGCAGCCAACTTCGTCCTTCCTTTAAAAATCACATTCATTTTTGCTCACAGTTGTAGCTGAATATACACCTACCACAGCATTTGGGCATCTTACACATTCAATCTCTCTCTGATTTTCAGAATATCTTTCCCACTCAGCAAGCCTAGCCCTCAAGGTGCTCTCGTCTCACCTCTAGTGCAATTCTCCTCACTGAGCATCAGTGGGAGCTTTGCCTTTGCTTCTCTAACGAACAGAATCCAACCCCTAGAAAAGACCAAGGGTGCCAAAGAATCTATTCCAGAAAACACATCCTAAATTTGCTATTGTGTAAAGGATACTCTGCGTCTTCAAAAGAATATTACTTTCTGAGGTCTATAAAATCATAACTATCATTAGAACAATCAGTATTAAAGTGTTGATATTAATACCAGATAAAGTGAAAACATTTCTTAAGAAGAAAAAGTGAAAGGCTTCAGCAACAAAATGCAATAGCAGAGTGCCAAGCTGAACTTAACTAAGCTTGAGGCTTTTGACAGGATCCATTTCTGCTCGTGGTATAAGTATGCACCACCTTGATTATCATTTAAAAAAATATTGACAGCTTGCCTTCTCATACCAATGCCTGGTAACAAATTCCAAATGTTTTGTCACTTTTCTTGTGAGCAATGCCATCTGCCAGAGGTGGCATTTCATGGCTGTTTACCCTGACTCCCTCCAAGAATTCATCTGCCACTATCTAATGCTGCCTGAATAAAGGGGATTAAGACTCTGATGCAACAGAGACTATTGATAATTTGGTATAATTGGGAAGAAATGAAGATAAATGAGGTTGAGGATGGAGAGGCAATTAGTTGAGCTGCCTGTACAGCTGTGTTCTCGGCCTAGCTCCCCTGGCCTTTTCTTTGGTGAGGTATGTGCAAATTAAACATAATGACAAATACACTCTTCCCAAAGCTCTGTATCACAGAATCACAGAATCACAGAATCTAAGGGGATGGAAGGGACCTCGAAAGATCATCTAGTCCACCCCCCCTGCCAGAGCAGGGTCATCTAGAGTACATCACACAGGAACGCGGGTTCCAGGCGGGTTTTGAATATCTCCAGTGAAGGAGACTCCACAACCTCCCTGGGCAGCCTGTTCCAGTGCTCTGTCACTGTAGTTTGGGAAGCTTCAAGGTATGATTTTCACTTCTGAGATTCTAGGCAATTTTCAGTTAAGAAAAAAAAAGAGAGAGAATTATACTCACTCTTGAGCTTTTAAGGAGCAACACACTTTGTAACAGCACAGCCATGGCACAGGACCTGTTGTTCCCACACACAGCTCCCCATTCGGCACTGGTGTATAATACAGCACTGGTGGTGCTTTTGACCCAAAGGATGAAGGCTTCTCCCTCCCTCCCACAGTACCACAGAGAGCCCTGACTGTTTCACAACTCCACACGTCTTTGATAGCAATATCTGGTGTCTCATTCTGTAAATATCTTCTATCCATGTACCAATACCAAGCCCAGAGCACGATCCCCTGAAATACGGATTCTTTCAAGCTTAGCCCCGTATTTTGCAGCTGGACCTCCATTTTTTACATTGTGCTAGCTTTTAAAAATATCAGTCAAAAAACCTAAAGTGAAATGCCTACAATACACACTTTATATAAGATCTTAGAAGTGCTAGACTAAATGTAATATGAAGACAGCTACCCAGGTATGAGCCTTAGTTCTAACGTGCATTATTCAGCTGAGGCCAAGTAATCAAGCCTGAATACCTTGAAAAGTATTTAAATCCCAAGCAAACATGGTCAGACTACAAACCTCCAAATTAGGAGCCACAAATCCACAGTCTGAGTTGTAGTTCTTCTTTCAAATATATCGAGATACCTTCATACATATGCTTATAAAAATGTGCACATATATAGTGTAACATAAACATACAAATATATATATATAACTGCCAGAAGAAATGCCTCTAGATTTCTAACATTATACATAGTTTCTAACATAGTTTCTACGTAGATTCTAATGTAGTTTTTCATAAATGTCAAATAATGCAAGATCCCTTCCAGAAAGAAAACCAATATTTACAGAGGCAGTTTAGTTTATAGACATGTTTGCCTAACCACCCACCACATATGAATTTCCTGCTTCCATATACAGACTTTAACTGAATTGTTAATGAAGTTATGAAGTCTTAGATGAAAGACTTCACAAAACTGCCATTTTTCCTGCATCCATATTGTCTTCAGATATTTTAAAAAAATATTTTATGGATTACTTAAAAACTGTTCTTTCGATAAAGACAAACCCCAGCTCCTATACATAGAAGGGATTTTTGGTAAATTTTGGAATACAAATGTTGAATGTCTTAAAAGAACAACAATTTAATAACATGAATTTTCAACGTAGTTGCTTTGTATTGTATTGTTCAGTTCTTGGGTATATTCTCAAAGCTGAAACCACTTGAATTTATCCCTATCTTACTTGGCTTACTAAAATGTTATCACAAATACTCATCAGGTAAGTTTATTAAAAGTGGTGTTGGACTGGTATATATAATGGTATAGATCTGGAAATGAAATGCAGGCAATAGCTGGCAGTGATGTTAAAGGACTATCTAGAAGCCACAGAAAGTTTCTAATGGAAAAAATGTTTTTCTGAATAAACGTTGCCCCAGTCTATAAAGTTGATTTGTAATCTGTGGCTTCCTGTGGCATTTGCATAAGGAGAGCTAACACACAGCTATAACTGATGATGGAGGATGATGGCCACGGATTGCGACAGATTTTCAGAGCTCCCTGGTTTGTGCTGAGAACAACAATATCAAAGGGTTCCTCTCTCCAGCACTGCTGGTGTCAAGGTTAATGAGCTAAAACTTGTTAAATTGATATTACCAAACTAATGACTTTTTTATAGTATACTGCATGGATTTTAACAGGCTAATGCAGAATATTGCCAGTCTTAATTTAATTACAAGTTATTGCACATATACGATTAAGACAACTAAAAATGGAGGAGCTGTGGGGCAATTGTCCATCTCTGCCATATTATTGCCACATACCCCACCTGCTGCCACACACAGACTTCAGATTTCAAATTCAACCCCTGAATTCAGACCCCATTCAACTGCAAACACACAGACACTTCCTGCCCAGGTGCTTTTCCCTGGCATCCCTCCCCTACTGCCGAGTGGGAAACTACTTTTTACCCACTGCAAAAACCTGTGCTGCATGCTGGAGGAGCTCCTGTCAACACGGGAGTTTTCCAAGTTCCATGTGTTGTAAATGGGAGGATACTAAAAAAATACACCTTTTCTTGACAAGAAATCAGCCTCAATGAAAATTCCAGGGCAAATCTATATAAAACAAAGTAGGTTACAGCAGAATAGACCTGCAAACTTTTAAATTTGAGTATTTAAATAACATGAACATTATTTTAAAATCTTTTTACCTCAACTACACCATACGTTAAGACAGAGGGGAAATAAATGCCTGGAGTCTACAACCAAAATAGATGAANGGGGGGGGGGGATATTTAATGAATCATATTAAAAGGGAAAGAGCTTATGAAAAATAAATGGCATTTGTAGATGATTAAATTTTGAAGGTGAGATGTTGTGTAACTGCACCAACCATTTATTTCAGTGGCATAACTGCATCTAATAAATAAAATACTTTTTTTTAATCCAAACTGAAGATTCACTGCTATCTGATGACTTAGATTTTCCATTTATGTAGTACAGGGGCAGGGCTGGGGTTGTAATTATTCAAGGCAGTTTCAAAGAAAGAAGAGCTGTTAGTTAGTTGGATAGAAAATGAGTATCAGTCACTAGCAATAGGACAATGCAAATATTTCTTCTAGAGACAGAATCACAGAGTTTAAATTCGGAGAGGCTCATTAGAGATTATCCTCCCAAATATCAGATACCTGAAAGTTTCATGCAAATGCCTTTCTGTTTAGATAATATTTTTCTATTAAAGTTCAATTTCTCACTAACACAGAAGTGTTATTTAACACACAGGATATACCCAGATACATTTGGTATTTCTAAAAAATGAAATTAGAAGTCTTACTCATGCTACCTGTTCTATTGTTTTCTAAAGGATGAAAATTTTCCTCTCTGGATCCATGGTTTTTACAGAGAAAGGGAATAATGTTGGGTTCAAGTTCTAAAAAATATCCACTTTGTCAAAATCAAGAAAAACACAAGAGGTGCTGCAAATGAGGGGGAGTATTTCTCAGGGATGAAATGCCAAAATCCCCCTAATATCAAATTCTTAGAGACAGTCAATCAGAAAGCTGATCCATAGAAACCATAGGAACCTGCAAGACACTTTTTCCTACAACCTTTCCAATTTCCACCTGAAATATGAGAAAATAAATCACAATTTAACTAATATTTTACGCCTTACAGGAAAAGGGGAAAACTCAGCCTCTCGTGTCCCATGATGTTAGTGACTGAATATACAGCTCTCATACGGATATGCTGGAAGTTTCACCAGTCCCTAAGTTTCACTTATCTCCATCCTTGCAGTAGCCTGGGCATCTTCTTAAAAAAAAAAAATCAAACAACGAACCTAGTCTTATTTTTATATTGTACAAATGTAGAACAAACACAAAACCCTTCAATTTTCTAGGCTTTAAATATCAATGCATGCCTGATCTTAAAGGCAAGCTCAACATTTATGTCTTATCTTGGTGATAAAGTTCATGAATATCTAATGAGAGCGGAACAACTCTGCTACTGATTAAATGTCAAAAAAGGTTTTATTGTCAAATATACTGTAAATACAGAAGATATACAACAAAGAGCATTAATTGCAGATGGCTCTGTAGAGCTTAAAAAAAATGCACATGATCTAAACAGGAAATGTTGATTTTCAGTTTCAACCATCAATTTTAATTTACCTTCAGAATGTACCTCCAGCCAACACGTAAAGATAGAAAGAACTACAAAATAGCCAAACTCAACTGAATTAAATGCTTCACGTTCCAGGGCAGATGTTAGCATGCTATAGTCTGTATCATAAGCTTACACAGCAGAATTAACCAGTCTATCCAAAACTCTGGATCTTTATTTGAATTTATCTAAACCTTTGTGAACGTTTAAGAGGGACATAATGTGAAAATGTGGTCAGGAGAGATGGAAGGCTGGAAGAGCCATCCTCACAAATTCAGAATAAGGGTTTGACTGCCTGTGTAGCTCTTCTGAAAAAAAAAGAAAGACTAAAAAAAATAAAATATATCCAGCAGCTCTAGTAGACTGCGGGTGAACACAGGTCAGCAGTATCCTGCTTCCAGGAAACGTCAGGAGAGTAAGAGTTTCACACATTTATACAAGATAGCTGCATGCACGACTGGGAGAAATCCTTCCTCCGTGTCCTGTCCTACACTGCTGTGCTGAGCACTGGCGTGGCCTTGACCGGAGCATTGCATCGGGCTGGGAACTGGCAGGATGTGAATCACCTGGAGAAAGGCCAGAGGAGTGCAGGGAGAACTGACCAGGGACCTAGACAATCACCAGGAGGAGGCACACTCAGAGAAGCAGGCTTGTTTAGTGCAGGGAAGGGAAGACAGATAAGAGATTCACTAATAGCCTTCGCTGGATAAAAGACACGTTCAGTAATAAAAGGGAATAAATTGTTCCCCATACCCACAGGGTACAGAACAAGAAACAGCAAGGAAAGACTGTAGCAAGGAAGACTGAGGTTAAACGTCAGGAAAAACGGCTGTGATTAGTAAGCCTATAAAATGTCTATAATGAAGCTGGACAACTCTCAGTCAGACATGACAATGGCAGAGTTCTTGCTTCACTGGGTCCTGGTGGACAACAAACTGCCCATGAGCCAGCAGTGCATCCTTGCAGCCAGGAAGGCCAATGGAATCCTGGGGTGCATTAGAAAAAGCATCACCAGCAGGGTGAGGGAGGTGACCTTGCCCCTCTACTCAGCCCTGGTGAGGCCACATTTTGAACACGGCCTGCAGCTCTGGGCACCACAGTGCAAGAGAGACACGGAGCTCCTGGAGCAGGTCCAACAGAGAGTCACTAAGATGGTCAAGGGTCTGGAGAATCTCTCCTACGAAGAAAGACTGAGGGAGCTGGGCCTGTTCAGCCTCAGGAAGAAGCGACTGAGAGGGGACCTCATTAATGTGTATAAATACCTAAAGGGTGGGTGTCAAGAGGACGGAGCCAGGCTCTTCTCGGTGGTGCCAGCCAACAGAACAATAGGCAACGGGCAGAAACTGAGGCACAGGAAATTCCACCTGAACTTGAGGAAGAACTTCTTGATTGTGCAAGTTCCCGCACACTGGAACAGGTTGCCCAGGGAGGCTGTGGAGTCTCCTTCACTGGAGATGTTCAAGAACCACCTGGATGCAGTCCTGTGCCATGTGCTCTAGGATAAGGCTGCGTGGGCAGGGAGGCTGGACCAGATGACCACTGTGGTCTTTTCCAACCTTATCAATCCTGTAATTCTGTGAGTGAAATCAGTGGTTTCAATTACATGATGCCAACAAGGTTTTCTTCTTCAGGACTAAATGGATTAGGTTTTAATATTCTTCAGTGATCTTATTAATTTAAATTAAGCTTCTAAGAAATTCAGACTAAGAATTTCATTTGATAAAAAGAATTCACACCCATATAAATTAAAGATTCCTAACACTCTCGGGTGATTAAGGTACCTTTACTTTTGCTCCAACACACATTGCTGGTCTTTCATAATTGTAACTAGAACCATCTGATAAATTGCTGCTCTTGTATACAGTTAGGGGTTGGGCTTTTTTTAAAAGGAACTAAAAACATAGACTACCCACCTGTATCTATTTTTAATTTGGTAATGACTGTACTTGCTAAAATTCTACCAAAATGTCACTCACAGCTTCGGATTCCAGCTTTTTTTAAACAGAATATGGAGCAGAAAACATAACATATTATGCAAAACTGTCAGATGCTTACTTTTAAAATCACAGATATAAATGCATAATCCTGATTTTCTTATGGATCAAAACTTTATTAAAGGAGAATAAAACTTGATTATAACTATGCAAGACAGCCAAGGTTTTCTATGAAGAGTAATAAGGTTCTGATCTGTGTATGTCCTGCTTCCCCATACCATCCCTACTCCAGAACTAAGGGACGCCTCCAGCTTTGTGGGTGCAAGTAAAGGCAGAATTACTTGAGACCACTGTGACTTCTGTCTCATCAAATTCACAAATCAGCTAGACATTTAAACAGTGCCAACTGTTGCAAGTAAAACTGCTATCAAACCTCAGCTGCAAAAATGTCAGTTCAGGGCACTCTGCAAAAACCTAGTGCTGAATCCTTAACTAGAAACTCATATTATTAAAATGTTTTCTGGATTAATGCTTCTCTTTTGAGTGAGAAAATATTCAAAATTATCACACCACAAACATTTCTTACCTCAGACATAAATTAACTGTATGTTAGGGGACTTTTTTAAAAAAGCTGATTAAAATTGTAATTCATGAGACTCCTGCTGTTGGCAGCTGTATCACTATCACTGACATCCTTTGGGGGACTCTCAGCATGTGGCCTGCATCAAAGGTAATATACCAGTTTGCATCCTAACTTATAGATGCCTTAACAAGAACAAGAATGTTCTAGACTTTAAAATGTAATTAAAATATTATGGGCTTTATTATTGTTAAAATATCATTAATGTGAGATTGAAGTTGACTTACTAACATCAACAAAGGCAACTATCACTGATCCCTGCTTTGCTAACACACCGGTATTCTTTACATACTGGATTCCTTACATCCTGAAATGGGAAATTAAAACACATTGGTTAAGCATGCTACTACACCAAAGTGTTAACCAAATATGTTACTTTGTGCAAAATGAGAGGAAGAAGAGATTTTGTTGAAACAGAGTACATACAAGGACCTAAAAAAAAATAATTAAAAAAATATTTGACATATGGTACTTTGCTCTTCTTCTTCTTTGGTAGCACTGTGGAAAATCTGGAAACCACCGAGTTGAAACGAGAGTACTGCTTAGCATTCTTGGCATCCCAAACCGCCAGAGTTTATCTGATCACCACTTGATGGTTCCTGCTCTCAGGACCACCTTTGCTGTTACACAACAGCGGTTTAACATAAAACACAAAATGCATTTCAGAGGGGTAGATCTGGGCCACACTTTTCTTTTTCCTTCCCTTTCCCAGTAAGCATCAAGACCAGAAAGAAGAGCTGCCTGGAGATGCCTTCTCATCCCACGCCTGCCTGCAGAGAGCAGCTCTGCTTGGTGAAAGGCAGGACAGTGCTCCTCACACCATGTCTTTCAGCGGTTGCAGAAGCCTATGAAAATGTCTAAACTGGAATGATTTCTGCTTTTAAAGTGCAATGCACCTAATCTGTATTGATCTCAATAAAAATGTATACTGAAAGTCTAAATCTTTCACATTTCTGGTAAGTATTGCTCCCTACAGTGCTGTGGCAGTTCCTGTGCCAGACAGAGAAACATAAGACCGTGTCCCAGTGAGGGACACTTCTGAGCAACCCGCTTTCCTTCAGGAGGTTGAGACTGACCACAAATACCTGCTCCTTCTAACCAATGTGAAAATTGTAACAGAAGAAAAAATGTAGCCTCAGCTCTAGAGTGGCCAAAATGATTTATGACATCAAGACCTGGTGAAGGCATTCTGCAGGGACTGCGTGAGCCCAGCCTGCACTCACATCTTCTGTGCCCACTCCTGATTATTCATTTACGACTGTAAAAGTGTTTTAATGGACAAAATTAATTATTTTGAATAATCCTTCTGAATATGGTATGCAATTTAATTGTATGCACCCTGTCATTAATTAAAGTTCCCTACCTTTTGGTGCATTAATTCAAAGATTGTATCAGTAACAATGCAACAATTACGACTGTTTACTAAAATTAAAAATAAAAGTTAAAAGGTTAACGTACTCTTGTGATGCACTTAAAAGTAATGCTAAAATGTTTTTACTTGAGTTTTCACTAAACACTATTTTTCTATTCTTTAAAATCAATCTCTTTGTTCGAGGAACACATTTCCTGTCAATAAAATGAAAAATGATATAGATTTAGGAGGATAGTGGTCTCAGCGTAGCATCTCTCATATTATTATTCCAGTATCATCTGTTACAAAGTAAGACCAATTCCCACATCTAATTACAAACAGGATTTCAGAGTCATTAAACAAAATACATTTCCATTAGTGCTGCTGTAAGAAGATAGGGGAAAAAATGAAGATTAGTTCATGCTGCACCTCTGTTTTTCAAGCTTTGAAGATTTAGACCTCTGCATTCTGAGACTATAAATTGGTAAAGGATCTGAAAGGTGACAGACATGTGAAAGCTCCCAATTCTATGCAGTTTGGCCATACCATTTGCATTTTGTCATTAGTTTATCTCTTGCTGCACTTAGTTCTGATAGCAGATATGGCAAGAATCTAGAGAGGTTGGTTGTGATTATGCTGTGTGCACGCAGAGGTATTTGATATGGCGTTAGGAAGTTGTTTTTATTTAATAGGTATGAATCTTGATTTTCTGTATTAAATTCATTCCAGCAAAAGTTAGAAATAATTGTAAAGAATTCTGTCTTTATGAAAAAAAATGTACTTCATGCTCTGGAAAAAAGGACCAGCAGTTCTTTGACTTCAAATAAGATAAAGACAAAATATACTGAGGAAGCAGATTGTGTGATATGTTTAACTGTTGAAATATAAACTTGCAAGTATATATATTCTCCATTCATAAACATTTAGCAGCATCTAATTGTCATGAATCCAATTAAAATATACCCTTGAGAATAACTCACTCAAAAAGCATTCACACAAACCAGAGCTTAAGACATTTAATAAGAAATTTTCTAAGAAGTCTGTATGAGAGAATACCTAAATCTGCTTGATTCTTGAAATAGTTTACATGAGCTTATGATGTTATATAAACATCAATTAATTTCATCATGTGTAAGATAAGCATCAAAAATCTGAAACAGAAATCCCTCAAAGATGCCCCAGAGCTACAGAGAAAAGCACAGAGAACTTCATTTTCAGAAGCTACCCAAAGTTTTATTTCCTTTATTAGTTTTAAAACTACAGCCAGAGCTGCTTCAGATTTTCCAGAGCTGGGTGTCAGTCGATCCAAATATGTAAATATTATCTGATGAATCAACATTTATGAGTGAATCATACACATTTACTATAAAGCATTTATGTTCATATTTAAATGAGTAAGAATACTTCTTAAAAAGACAGCTAAAGTACTCACATGCATTCAGTAGGCAACTGCTTAAGAACTGATTTTAAATGGGACCTTAAAATAATTTGCAGATGAGAAACAAATTCACTTTTGCACTCCACTGAAACTGTGGTTCACTAAAGCATCCCAAAATTCTTGGTATAAAATCCTGCCGACTGGTGGGGTAACACAGAAGAAACTATTCACTGATACTGAAAAAGAAAGCTCACAATTTCTCAGGTATCACTTGCAAGTGGGGTCAACCAAGAAACCACCCCCCCAAACCGATGTATGGAAGCGCATCCTGAAAGCCACCGAGTTCCATCACCATGTGAATCTTCTTCACGTATCATGGCCTTGGGATAAACTCTTAGGCAGAGCTTGTCCTCACAGCCAGTCACCTCTGGGGCCATACACACCTCCACTACCCAGAGAAGCCTCATCCACACATCAGACTTGAGCACACTGCTCCCTCGCCTGTGTGCTGTGAGCCAGCCCTGAAGAACCACTGTCCTTCAGAAGGTTTCTTCTGTTCAGAAGCACACTGTAACGTGTAATACCCGAGTCCTATTGCAGTGTCCAACTTCCCCAGAGAAACACAGCCCAGGCTGATGGGCTGAACAGGAGCCATGAAGTGCTCTGCACTTCTTTCTGATCTCCAGGAGATCTTTTAAGCTGTCTCTCTGCATGATGCTGCTGATTCAATGCCAACCTCACAGCCTGATGCCATCGACTGTGCAGTATGTGTCATAGCAAGAGCCACAGTCTCAGTCCATCATCATCTGCACACTTCAGGACAAAAGGCACATCAGAAATGGCACCCTCCTTCCTATCTGCCCTACCCATCCCGGAGTGCAATCCAGTTGGGTCTGATGGCTGTGCACCAGCAGCTCAGCTCACGGCACCATTCGGCAAACGGAAAGATCCACTCAGCAACTATGTGGTACTCTCCATTTCCAGCATGAAGAGCAAGGATCCTCACACTCACCCAGACCAACACAACTACATGACTAAAGAAATAGCACAGGTGTCTCCATTTTTAGGATGAAATGTTTTAACATATCTGCTAGGGCTGGAGTCAAACAAGCCCAGCTCTTGGATCAGATGGCACAGAAAACAAATTATTTCTTATTTCCAGACTGTGTGTATTCCTCCTGGCAAAAGGATAATTAAAGAAAACTAAATGTGTGCCTCACTAGCTTTTCAACTAATTCTAAAAATACTAATAGTAGTTTAGGCTGGTTATATTTTTTAAAGGGCATGAACTTTTTGTGTTCTTTAAAAATGAAATTATTATCTTTGAAACAATAACTCTCTGCTCACGTAAAACAAAAATACTTGCTTTAACAACAGGAAAAAATGACTTCATGAAGCCTGCAAGGCACTCAAGGATTAAAAAAAAAATTCTGTTCTCTGGTCTTGTCATTTTTACTATTACAATAAAATAACAGCCTCGGCATCCTGCTTTTTAGAATAAAAGACCTACCTCTTTTGACTTTTCAAGCACTTGAAAATTTTAAAAGAGAAAAACTAAAAAATGCTGACCGTGTAATAGCTGGGTATTCATGGTGGGTGGAGAACATGAAAGGTTACAATATGGATCTGTGCCTACGCGTTTCTTTTCAACTTGAGCAGCATCCTCCTGCTTCTGCTAACTCGGCAATCATACAGCTGACAGATTTCTGGGTTTTCTAAATAATGCATGGGATTTTCTTTTAACATGTCAGTGCAAAAGTATCAATTCTGCCCCTGTGTCGTTTGTGATGCTGATTTTCCTTGACAGCATTCCATTAAACCAATGAGTTTTTTCCCTCCCGATGGTTCCTTAAATATTCCTCCGAGTGATGTATTTGTGGTTTTTTAAACAGATTGTGAAGGATGTTTGCATTTATGAGAACACCGCATGGCAGGTACTGAAGGGAAAAAAGGATAAAAAGATAACACTTTTTTTTTCCTCTCTCTTTTCTTCTGTGAGGAGCTTTTTCTCTGATCCTCACATGCCAAAAGGGTGTTTTTCCTTTCTTTTCTGCCTAACTTAGCTCCTTGTCTGGAAATTAAGCAACAAGACTCTACATACAGAATAACATTCTGACTTCCTAAGGAAATACCACTGAAACACTTAGTACTGTTTGATATCTCTCTTGGGAAAGCAAACCACATTTATTAAATCATGCATGCTAACTCCAAAAGTCAACAGAAGGAAGTAACTGCTTTCTTCTTTGCGTTGAGGTTTTGTACAAACAGGTACTGTCACGGATTGCTACGAGCTGATCCATCTCCACTTCTGCAGCTGTGTAACAACACAGCATCCTTAAAGGATGCTCAGGTAATATCACCAATACTGGGCATTTTGCAATCTATCCTTCACGTTCCAGCTCTACCACACACTTGTACAAACTACCTGCTATTAAAAAAACCAACAACTCTGATTTCAAATAAGTTTCACATTTCCCTAGGCAATGATATGCTCATTTGCAAAATACACTTCACCTCATATTAGCATTGCATGATGGTGAAATGGATGATCTTTATAAACACTTCCGTAAAACCAGAGAGGTTTTGTTTATCTTATTTCTATAGAACAACAAAACTGATTACGTGGTTGGGCTTTGAGAGATCTGCACACACCCCCAGCATACCTGGCTTCAGCTGCCAGCTTCAAACTCTCCATCTGACTCACTTTCCAAAGTGGAATACAAAAGGCACATCACTCCTGCCACGTATTATCACTCAAGCGTTACAGCATGACTTGCCTCAGCTATTGCAACTCTCTGGACTCAAGCTAATCCTCAGGTGTGTGCACCAATTGCCATCAACAAACCATCTATGTCCAAGCACTAGCATGGAGTAGCCAAAAAGCAGGGACAGGATTATGAAAGACCAATGGCCGCTAGGAATTTGAGATTTCAGAAGGATGTAATTTGTCACACTTCCAGACACCTACGTCCCCAACTATGTGATCCCCTAAATTCAACCTTCTTTCCTAGATCCTGCAAGAAGATGGAGACAGACACTAAGCCACAAGGAGCAGCTAGCACAGATCGGCTGGACTGTGGGACCAGAGAACCTGTAGTGCCAGATTAAATATGAGATTTTCCACTGCCTGAGAAGTTTGCTTCAACACTTCATATGATGAGTAGGAAGGTGCAAAAAAATCTCTTACTCTTCTAGGAAGAGTGGAAGGACGACATTAATGCTCAAACATATAATAACGTTCTTCACAGAACTGTGAGCTAATGCATTCCAGCACTAAATGCCACCATTAATGAGATTATCGTAATATCACAAGGAGGAGGCAGGTAGGACCTGATGGCAAAAGCATACCAGCTGGACTAGAAGCAGGAGAAGAAGTGGCTCATTGACTCCCCACTTCCTTAGACACACTTGTAAGCTTCAATTCCACACCTGTAATTTCCTAGAGGACCATATAAAATCTGAGGAATTGCAGTCAGTGATCCTGAGAGCTGGAGTTCAGATTTTGAAACGATAGCATGAATTCTGGCTTCAGATATAGAAATTCTTGAAAAATTCCCATCATCAGAGCTGCACACACACAGAAGTGACATTCTAGGCAGTGCTAAAGAAGCTAATCCAAAATTATTTCATACTGACTTCAACAGATACAGATGGGGATTGAAATGAACATGACAAGATACCCTCACCACTATTTTCTTATACTAATGACGTGTATATAACAACACAGGTTACAAAAAAAAAACTGGCATAAAAAATTAAGGACTTAATATTGATCAATTACATTTTTAATTAAAAAAAACCCCAAACAACAGCAAAAGAGCCTATTCCACTCATCTATCAGACTATGGAATGAGAAGGAAGGCACACATCCTAATGTGAAATATTGAGTGGTGCTTTATCTTATGCTCACCAAAGGAAGCCAATGTGTAACACTGAGGTAAAGAGCCAAAAATCTCTGTAGTTGGCTTTGTTTGGGTTTTTTTTTAAGTCAAACCACAGCCCTTCAAGTCTTCGTTACAGTAAAAAGAGAAAAAAAAAAATCAAAGGAAGCAAAAGGTCCTGTGCTCTGTATAACTATATTTCTCATTTGACAGCTACAATTATAATCATTCAGACATCTATTTCCCACAAACTCTCCACAGCCATAACCTTTAGTGATTAATTATAAAGTTCCATGAGCAATAGTACACAGACTAATTTCCTAAAACAATAAAAGACAGAATTTCTCATTTGGAGCTAAATGAAACACGAACAGGTTGTTATTCATGCTGAAATCTAGATGCAGAGTCATGTTGCAGCCATTACAGAAGCTATTAAACACAACCTCAAATCAAAGAAACTGTAGGTCTCTCTCCTAAAATAAAATGTTTTTCTCACTTATGAGGCTTCTGACTTCCTTTGCTGTTTCTTTTTACCGCTTCTTAGCAAAAAAATTTTTCAAAATTCTATTTTCTTCCTCATTTTGCATCCCCATTTTGGTTTTAATAGTAATTTAAACTGTAAGAGTCTAGAGCAAAACAAACATTTGGGAAAGGTTTCATGCACACAGAATTATCATGGTGTTTTCTCCACAGTGAATCAGTTACAAAATGTGTATCGACTTCTAAACAAAATGCCAACTCTCTTCATGCCCCACCTCAGTCTCCATTGAGTTTTTTATAGTGAATATTTGATAATTAATCAGTTATTTTATATAGTAAAAGATATGATTAAGTTTTACATTCCTTTCATTTTTTCCTTTTTGACACATCCTGCTGTACCTGCTTAGTGCAAATCTTTAAAAAATTATCCTCCAATAGAGAGAGAAGCCATGCATTGCAAAAATGATCCTAGTGCTGGCATTGTAGATACTAAAAAAGAGGGGAAATTTTTATTTTTAATATGATTAGTAGCAGTTCTTTTTGTTAAGGACTTATTTCTCTGTCTGCAAGCAACATTGGCACCCAATCCTTCAAATTTGCTCTTGGCAATTTTACTGAATTAGGCAACAAACAGGGGAAAAAGAATTGAGAAAAGATCATTACATAACTGACACCATATCCTTATCCTTGGGCCCCACTGTAACTTCAGCTGAAGTCAGTGGGAATTTTTCCAAACATTTAAATTGCTACTGAGTCTGTTGTAGAACTCATTGAATTGCTAAACCACGGAGAACTTTCATTTAATATGCATGCTCTTGACGTATTGTCGTGAGACTGGTATGATAGTCCCCCATAAAACTTGTCAATGAGGTACCTAAAATAATAATATTAATAGACTGTAGATTCTCCCCATATAAAGTATAGCAATTTTGCCCTACCAGGTAACACAGCAAGCCATGAACATTCAAATTAGCAAGCTTTTGCACAGCAGCTTTTAAAAACCCTAATACTAACTCTACATCTTTTCTGTATGAAGCTTCCTTGCTTCTCTGTATGAATTCTATCTTCAGTCGGATTTCTTGGCATCCAGTGAAACTTCACAATTAATTTTTGACTATATACAGACTGTAACAGTTACACAAACTAAATATGCTTTTCCAGTGCTTTTTTCCCGAATTCAATATGCACTAATTGATTAGGGTCTGAGAGGTGAATAAGAAATATGTATCCTACACAAGAGAAAGCTGGGGGAGGGTTTAATGCATGAATTAGAAGCCAGATTTCTTCAATACAGATGAGTACACAAAATTAGCAAAAGGCAATACCACTTTTGGAAAGACTGCTTTGTGCATAATTTGTCATGAATTCAAAGTTATTCCTTTAGAAAATGAGTCTAAGACCTCCCAGCTGCTGCTTTATTGGTCTAATAAATTCCCATTTTGATGGTACAATGCATATACACTATGCACCATCCAAGCAAGCAAACTGTTAGAGTGGCTTCGTCTTTAGAGATGCATGTGTGACTTCAGAGACGTGTGAATGCTGATGGGAGATCTGAATGCAACGAGGGATCAGACAATGCCTCTGTTCTTGAATGGATAATGAAAACAAAGGATGCACAAGTTTCCAAAACAGTAAGAGTGTAGGATTGTTTGTGTCAAAAAAAAAAGTGAGTCCAAGTGAACCTGCCCTTATTAGGTATCTAGCAGCATTCTGAGACAAAATTGACGTATCTTATTCTAGATTTCTTATATAATCCAAGTAAAAATCCCTTCTATTCACCTGAAAAGAACATTAGAATAAATAAAGATAACCTCTTCAAAAGACCCATTTCTGACTTAAACTATGAACCCTATTCTTGCGAAGCTGGGACTCGGGGAGCTTAGTTCAAGTTCATACTAATGCTTACAGCAGTACAGACTGAACACGTGTTCAGTCAGTGCCTTCTACCCAAGGGTATTCCAGCCACGCAGGCCAGAAAAAACATTTATCATGAGTCTCCTTCATAGCTGTGGTTTGCAAATACCTATTCAAGGAAAAAACAAAATGCAGAAAAGCCAGAAAGTTTGTGATTTAGCATTCCCTAAGTTACCTTTCGCCAGTAAACTGTGGAACTCATAACCAGTTCCAACAACTTGGTGTTTTGGAAACTTTCCATCATTTACAGGAAAACTCTAGACTCACTGTATTATTGCCAATAGAGAAGTCTTTTGTTACTACAAATTTATTTAGGGAACAGTTTAAAATGTATTCTAACATAGTGAAAACAATCCTTCACTAGTATTTCTCACAAAACTCATGGAGATGGCTGTTAGGAAAACTGGAGGAATACTGGAGGAATGGGTGCAGTAATTTTGATTTGATACCGGCAGAGCAAAGCTTACAAAATAAAGAGTGCAAGAATTTGAAATGGATTTTTGATTTTGTTTCCCATGCACAAAAACGGATGTTAGGAGCTCCCTGCAGCTCACATGAACAGCATTACTTACCCGCATTAGAATTGAGCTCTTCGTTTTCTGATTCTGTTCCATTTTGACTCCCACTTCCATGAAGGCTATTCATTGCCATAAGTTTCATTTTTTGTAACTTCATAGCCTCTGCCATGGCAGCCGCTGTCAGACCTGGGAAAACATAAACAAATAAAATACCATAACTAAAAAATAAAATCCAGCACTGAAAAATATGAAGAACAAAACAATTCCTTTAGAGAGAGTAAGCCCCTTAAATCCAGTACACATTCTTAGTCCAGTTATGTAATGCTATTCTGAACTCTATCTTGAAAGTCAAGTTATTTCAGTACACCACTCTCAGGATTTTTTTTTATTCATTCTTTCATGTTTCTTTTTTTTTTTTAATGTGTAGCATAAAGAAATATTTCTTTAATGGTATTGCTTTTGATTATACTTTTAAATACCATTTCCTGTCACTTTGATCATTTTGTGACTTTGATCACTTTCTGGTTGACTTATTTAGCTGCTACAAAATTTCCAAGTACA
This sequence comes from Aegotheles bennettii, assembly GCA_013398125.1. NCBI lineage: Eukaryota > Metazoa > Chordata > Aves > Caprimulgiformes > Aegothelidae > Aegotheles > Aegotheles bennettii. The sequence continues at coordinate 667,190 of VZRW01011326.1, read as the reverse complement.
CTAGTAAGACACAGTATTCCTTAATTTCAATAGCTCAAAGCCAATTAACATGGAGAAATCAATGCTGTACTACTATATTATATATCCAAATATTATTTTGCCTTTTTCTGAAGTCTGCTGGTTTAGATTAACAGTATTGTTACTGGAAAACATTATATTGGAAATGTTAGAAAAGTACAATATGGGCAATTACAAACTCCAGCCCACCCTCAAGAGATCATTAAGGCCAGTACAAATTTACAGAATTAAGGAGTGTGTGTGGGGGGCTGTTAATGATTAGAAGATTTTCAAGTAACTAAAAATAAATTAATTTCTAACAGTAAAAGAGAAGAAGTAGAGTAGCATCAGGCTACAGGTTACTATCATTACCATATTTTTTTTATTATTAGATTCCCAATGTCTTTTTTTTTTGTTAGAATAAACTTTTCAAGTTTTATCATTTTGACTTATTCCATAAGTAAGATACTAGATTTTCTTCCAGACAGTAGCAAATTATTTTTACTCTGGGCAAGATGTGCCTGAAATATCTTATCTGAAGACCTCTGCAGGTGTAATTATTTATTCATTCAGTTATGGATTAAATGGCTTTACTGTCTTTCTCCTAGTATTGTTTGACTGACTTTTGTCATTTGCTAAAAAACAAGGTAAATGCTTCCTATCAGCTGTCTTGTAACTGACTGTGCAACAGTTCCACAAAATCACGGAAAACCATGATTTTTTGGTGGTGGTGCCTGTTGTATCACCTGACAGAGATCTCACACATCAAAACAGAATTAAATAATCTGCTGTTTCTGCAAAGCTCTGCTTACTGAGAGATTAGATACTGATTAAAGGGAACTAATAATTTTCACATCCTATACTGCCACACATCCATAAATTAAAACACTTGCTTTTAAAAGCTGCTATGAATTTGACATTTAGATTAGTTCTGCTGCTCCTGTAATAGGCTTCACAAAAGTTCTCATTATTTTAATATGACTTAAGTAAGCAAGCAAGCAACAGAGTCCAACTGCATGGAGGAGGGACACGTGTTATCACACACGGATACAGCAACTCAGTTAACTTCAGCAAAGGTAGCCCTGACCAGTATCAGCAAGTTGGAAATGAGGGGTTACAAGATGGGAGTTACACAAGCCCTCTTCTCTCCAGGCCACTTGTCCCCCTCTTCCCACCGTGCCTCAGAGCCTCTCAGCAGTCACAAAAACCACAGTTACACACTCCTGTATTCCCAAAACATGGATGCCAGATCTAACAAATATTACCTGCAAGAATTAGGGACTTGTTTTACTGTTTGGTCATTGATTCATGAAAAACTATATTGACTTCATTACTAGTATACACTAAGTAAAAACATATGTAAGTCAAGAAAACATCAACAGTCTTCTCTTAGGCCATTTAATGCAGTCTTCAGTTCCTGCATAAGATGACAATACCATAACAGTACTCACTTTTTATTCAAAAATGTATTTTTTTTCTAAAACCCCTTAAAGTTCTTTTGCAAATGCTACAGGTGTTTTAGCATTCAGATTCAAAATCCTGATGTTTAAACTCCTGTTTTCACAAATTCTCTGGCTGACAGCACTTGCATTTAATCCACAGAAGAATGTATCTTCAATGACAAAACTGCCCAGATACTTTCTGGAGAAGATGAAATAGTCTATAAACTTTTCCACTTTTTTTCTAGGGAAAGGAATTAGCATTGCAGTTTAAATATACAAGAGTAAAGAAACTATTCCTAAGGAGATAAACAGGGAATGGAAAGTGAATTCAGACCTTTAATAAAATAGAAAAGATGTAACAAGAAATTATCCAGGGTGCTGAATAAAAAAAACAAACCAACCAAACAAAAAACAAACCCAAAAACTTCTCCTGAACAGTTGCATCAGAAGCATGACAAAGGCAGGAAGGGTACCAAAGAACAAACAGAAAACAATAAACACAGTCCCAAAATCACCACGACACTGCCTGCAGAAATTAAAGGTAATTATTGTCAGGCATTTTTGAGCTACCTAACCAGACACAGCTGCCATAAGGACAACAGCCAAAAAACACTGATGTATCCGAAATCTATGCTGTGCCATCTGCCACACCAAAGTCACTCTACTGCAGCATTACAAGTTTAAAGAGTAAAGCACAGTCCTGATGTAGAAAGCACTCCAGCTTGAGGATCCTGAGCAGCTAGGCAGAAACTTGAAGACTTAGCCAATACTACCTCCAAGCTCAGACCAGCAAAGCCTTTAGACTCCCATTCATTTATTCCCCAGTCTCCATAATTTCTTACTTGAATTGTGGTAACAGTCAAAGCCCCAGAATCTGATTGTATGAGGCACTTTAAAAACAGTATACTAATTCTTCAGCATTTCTGAAAGCTAATAAAATTGAGGTTAAAGCAATTGATTTCAGCAGTAAGGATGTGCTACTGACTGAAATGATGGAAGAAAACGTACAGCAAATCACCCATTGGCATAATCTTCAATTAAGGCTACTGCCGTGGCTAACGTTACTGAAGCTACTATTTAATTTAACTATTAATAAAACTCCTTTCTATAATTGACTCAGCTCTGAGTAGCTGTGGCAAAGAGGGCTATTATTCAACTGACTTATCTAAAGATCTACAAAGAACTGTAGAATCATTTCCATCCTCTCGGATGAATCATTACCAGCAGCAGAACCTCACTTAGAGCACCTCACTTTGAAAAATGTACTTGAAAACTGCTGTAACACATACATCTACCCCTCTGCTTTCACCTTAAAAAAAAAAAGGCGAAAAAGGATCACTAGGATTGCTGGATTACATACTTCAAAGTTTCCCCACTTTTTTCTCCATTTTTACTTTAATTTCCCTTCCTTCAGTTATCTTCTGCCAGCTGCAATTAATATCCAGGAAATAAATTATGTACCACTTATTATCAAACACATCCAACCTTTACAACACTAACAACAACAACAAAGCACGAGTCTTATCACAATTGCAATGATTTCTTTTCCAAACTGCTAGCAACCACGGGGCTGGAGGAGTTAGTCCTGCTGTATGAGCCCACTGGTTGCCTTGGCTGAAAGGCAGCAGCTCCTTGAAGGGCTGGGAGGGACCTTTGAGGGAGACACAGCAGCACTAGGGCAGGAATCTGGGAGCCAGGCTCGGGGGCAGCTCTGTGTATGAATCTTGATTACAATTGCGTTACAGATTGTGATGGAGTGTGCTTGGTACACCTGCACTGTGCACATGGCACAACAACCAGCTGCCAGCAGTGATCTTCCTTCTGTCATCTCGGCTTTGTCAGGACACTGTGTACTCTCCCTTTGACACATCTGCACAACTCCACAGCACATGACTTTAGCCCTGAAGTAACCCTTCAAGGGCGCACAAACCAGCACCCTTCATGCTCAAGTTGCACTGAAGTAAAATCCTGCATTTCTGAGTCACAGTTAAAACATATCCATGTACCAGACACTTTGCAGAATGAGGTTTTTGATCCAAATTAGGACCATGCTCAGCTTACTCAACATTGTTCTGGGGAAGATCTGCTGCTTGTGCGGTTTTAGAGATGGAGTTGAGTTAGATGGAGTTAGAGTCTTGGTTGCTTCTGTGAGGGCTGGACCCACTGAGCACATCCTCTGCTCCTAAAGCTACAGCACCTGTAGTGCTTGAGAGGGTGTGAAGATCAGAGAGGTTTCTCCATCCTTGTCTGCATCCTATTAAAATTAGTGGTTAATTGTTCACTCAAATATCCCCTACACAGACAAAAAGATTACTGAAGATTACTCCTCTGTGAAGTCTCAGGAATTATTTCAACAAAAGCAGCATTTTTACTGCATGGCCCAAAGATCACAACTCCAAGGTCATCCCTCTCAGGGCCAATATCCTCTTACAGGGCAGTGCCCAGCTCACCCAGTTCCCTGAGCACCAGGCAACAAGGGGACAGCGTCTCTTGCCTCAAGTAAACATCACAATTTACAGATTAGCAAGTATCTTCTTGGAGACAAAAGAAACCAAAACTCCATTACATACCCACACCAAGGTACCCAGGGTGCCTTGCATGCAAGAGAATCCACCCTGTTTAACTCATGTCCAGTAACTGAAAATTGGACTTTGATGGTGAATACAAAGACTCGGAGCATTTTAAGGTGACCCCGAGTATCTGCTAATCTTGTACTCTAGCTACAGCTACTTTTTTCAGTTCCCTAATTAGTTACCATGCCCCTCCTTCATATTAGTTTGAAAGCTTTTCTGTCAGAACTGTGAACAAGTAAATTAACTAAAGAAGAACTATGAGTAATCAAAGATTGAGGTTTGCAATTAATTAAATGAAATGGTGAGTCAGTGAACTGAAGAATAGTCTTATATTAAAACAAAACATTTAATTAAATTAACAGTCAACACATTGCAATTAATAATATTCAAAAGGAAAAATGAAAGCCAGCTTAGCCTTGCCATATTATTTCAGTCCAACAGTCAGGCATTGTACATTGGCTTGTTTGTTATTTGCATTCAAAGGTGCTATGGGTCAAGTATGATGTGCTAAAACAGGAATAATGAAACATCTGGTAGTATGAAATGTTAATATGAGATACCATATTGCAAACAGTGAAAACAATTCTGAAACATCCAATAAATTAGGCCTTGGAAGACTGAAAAGGATATGCTTTCTTTCCCATTTTCTTCAGTAAGGAAATAAACAAAAATAAATACCTAAAATGTTCTTTACATTTTCAGAATGCCTACAAGAATTTACCAATTTAAACATTCACATTAGAAAGTAAAGGCTTCTCTGTAGTTGAAATAAATCATCTGGGTTTAGTGATAAGCAGGTAGGTAGAACCCAGCTACTAACACAAAGGACAGTGGAACAAAATCCTTGAATAAGAATATCAAAATGACCCAAGTGTTTGCAGACAGGTCTGAGCACTTCAGTCGTCTTATTGCAGATTTTTTCCACTTCTGTAAACTGACTCAATTCGAAACTGTAAGAAAGTTTTAGAGGCAGCTCATGTTGTTTTCAATGGCTGTTCAAAGATATCCTGACTACATTTCGGATAGGTCATAATAATCCATCAACGTGAAGCATTTGAGAGACTGTAAGGAAAGATCTTGGTGAGTAATTGGTCACTGCAGGCAGAGGATGGGATTTCAGCATCAGTGCCGTAGCGCAAAGCTTTATCATGGGCTCCGTTGTGTGAGTATTCACCCCAGGCCCTGGGAGGACTCTTTGGAGCCCAGTCTGAAATTCATGCTACATCCATTTGACATTGCCAAGCTGAAATGTAGTCAATAGCCAAGAAATGTATTACAACAGTTAAGGTTCTTTCATCTGTTCTGATATCTGCAGCCAGTCGCTGTGGTATTACAACCATATTTTAAAAATATGTTCTGCTCTGCCATTTTGCAACAGGAAAGCATCCCAAACAACAGCAAAAATTGATTTGTAGAGTAGAAAATTTGAAAATATTTATACAGTATTTATACTGCTAAGTGTTCAAAGCAAAAGAGAAAATAAAGAGTAATTCTCTGAGCACGTTCAGCCAATGAAATTTAAGAGAAGATCCTCAGCAAAATATTTCAGAAAAGTTAAAATTTTTGAGTAGCCTAATTTTTAAATATCACTTGTAAATGTCAATAAACTATACTATGGCAAAAGAACCTTACTGAGGGAGACAAAACCCCAAACAAATACTAATCATATTTGTCAGGAGTTGCAAGAAATTACTCTGCCAGAGAGAAGCTCCACTCAGCTTGCTCCTGCAGTGAATTGTCACACAGCCCTCACTTGAGAGACCCGATTCTTTGCCTTTGCACAGTGCCTGAATATTCCCTACACAGCTCCTACTCCTGCAGCAGATAGATAGGGACAGGCGCACAGAAAGGTCTCTTCATCATACAACCTTGCATCCCCCACAGGTCAATTGATTCTCTATCATGAACCAAGCTGTTAGGCTGGGGAAAAAATAGTATGTGATAATGCAATTTAAAGACTTTGCCAAATGCTCAAGGGATAAAAATTAGGGTTGTACAAATGTTTCTGAACTTTTGACAGCTTGATTTTGCAATCCCACTAATTGCAATCTCATGCAAAAGTTAACATGAGCTTCAACAAGATTAGAACCTTTACACACCAAAACGTCCCCACCACTCCACGGAATAATTCACAGAAGTAACAGGTTGTCATTCTGTAATTTCACACATATTTAGAAAGTAGCAAAAGTCCTGATACCTACAAATTTATGTGTTCACTTTAAAATATGGTGAGAGTTTGTTTTCCAGGTGCTTTCATCCCACGTCTGCCTCTATTCTTTATGTTTCTCACCCCAGTTATAACTGTATAGTCTAATCTTATCCTTCCTAATACCTATCTGAAAGATTAGAAATATTTTTAACATGAGTAGCTTCCATCAAGTCTCTGTACCTCAGATACTTCATATTCTTGATCCACATGAAGATACGATGACCAAAGGCCTGCCAGATTTCTTGTTTAAAGCCAAGGGGCTCAGTTGGAAGTATATATAATTTTAATCCCAAATTTGTGCTTAAACCTGTGTTAACATGAGCCCTCACGTTCAAGCTGATACACAGTTACACCCAGCTACATATTTTACAGGTGACATATCCAAAAAGATAGCCTTATGTCAAGTAAAGGTGCAGATTACTTCATTGGAGGGAAACAGGAAAAACTACTGAGAGCACCGAGAGGGTTACTTCCCCCTTCCCCCCCCCTCCATTCTTACAGTGTGTCTCATGAGAATTGATTAATTTTGTGACATTTTCTGCTCTTTTTTACAATCTATGCCATGAGAATGATTTGTCAAGACTGTAATGCGTAATACTTTTAGTACGCTGCACTGCTGTGACCTTTACTTTCTTCTGTATATTTGATTGACTGACCACCCCACTTTTGATCTACAGGTTTCAGAAGATGGAAGCACACACCAGACAGTCGTGTCAGCCACTGAATTATTGTCGAGAAGATCACAATCACTTCATACAGATAATTTGTAGGTTCTTTTGCGCGTACCTGATGCAATTTTAGTCAGTAATTGCAAATTTGGAACATAAAATGAGCACTCTTACACTATGTGGTATACTTAAAAATGCTTTCATACATCAAGAGTGACAAATTCATGCGTTAGGACTCAGATTTCAGTAAGGATAAGTTAAACTAATGCTCATAATCACCCCAATTCTCAAACTATCTGCTTGTGTTTTCATAATGCTGCCACAGACTGAAGATCACAACTCCTTGAGATAAGGACTTGAAAAATTAAAAACTAAACCAGAAACATGTTAAATTACCTCTCTTACATATAAATTCCATTTATAGGAGTAAAGTGTTAACTCCAAAGTGCTAAATATTCGGGGGCAACAGGAAAGCACACGAAGGTGATTATCCCCAGCCCCAGAGGAACACCACAGGCCGCAGCCCGCAGAGCGGGAACGCTGCAGGAGCTTCAGGAACTCCTTCAGTATCACCACAAAAAAAGGATCTTGGCACACACTGGCATCCACTCAGTGCTGTGCACTGTTTTCTAGACACGTTGCCCAGGTGGGCAACCTCAGCTTTACCTGAGTCAGCTTCAAAACAGCCCCACGGCCTGCAGAGCTCTCACACAGCCAGGCCCCGGCTGCACCAGGAGGGCCCAAAGGTCACCTCCTCCTGGGCTTCAGAGCTCAACGTGCTCGCTGCTGACTGCAGGGCTTTCCTACCCATTTTAGAACACATTTGGGTTCCTGGGAAACCAAAATTATGTTAAAACTACATTTAAACCCAATAGCCCTCCTATTTCCCATGGACACCCTGTAACTTCTCTATAATCACAGAAGTCACTCCTGTTGCGTGTGCTGCCATCTGAAATTAGAATTAGCTACCTGGATTTTTTTTCCTCCTCGTTTATTTCTCTCCCATTAAATCAATTTCTGTAGGTTTAAAGCACTTCTCCATAAGCAGTAATGATGAGGAAATTGCTGAAGTTTTTGGAGGTCCTTTCAGTTAAGCACCAAAAGTCTGAAAGCTTATCTAGAGTTGGCACAAATCTCTCGAGTTTGTAAAATTAATTGGGCTGGAAGGTCTTCTGAGAACAAGGACATCTTTGTGAGTGATTTCAAGCTACTTCCTACTTGTGACTGGAAAATATCATACCAATATTCTTTTCGTATCCGATGGTACAGCTCAGCTATGTCTCAGTTGTCTCAAAACATAACTTTAAAAATAGTATATTTCAAGGATTTTAAGTGAAAACAGAGTTCCATAAATTCATTGTGCTACGGTATTTCAGATGAAGCCTCAACATACTGTCAAGACCACCACTGCTGAGGCTGGATTGCTAAAATATTGCCAGACCTCTCTCAGACCAGAAACTGAATGCTGTGATAACACAGCTATCACTGCTCTTAGTTACTTAAGGCTGAGAAATTTGTGGCCAGTTCATAAAAATAACAAAAATATTATGCTTATTTGAAGCACAATAACCTAAGCAATGAAAAGAGGAAGCCCATGCACTCCTCTCCAGGTCTCTACCTCAAGCTCTACATACTGTTACATTACGATCTCTCTCTCTCTATACACTTTTGGCATAACAAAACCTGTCAGGTTTTCTTTCCTTTTTTAATTCAGGGAGTGGAAAAACACCCATCCCAAACCAGTTATAACCTGATGCTTCACACAGTCATCAGGCATAGAGCTTTTGCCACAAAGTCCTTTTCATCAGTGCAGACTTTTTAAAGTCTGCATTAGTGGTGTGTCATGGCATATAGAAAATGAGATTTTTATATTAATTTTTATTTCAGCAGGGAGTGAAAAGCAATCCAAGTGGATGTACTTTGGAAAGGATGAGCTTTCCTGCAACTTTCCAGCAAATTTCTGTGAGGCAAGAACAACCACATCAGGCAGTGAATGCTGCCCAAACACTTTCTCAGCCAAAGCTGAGTTGCTGCTCTGGGCACCTGCTGCAAATAGGTGATGGATACATCAATTTCTAATGCTGCAAAGAAAAAAAAGAGGAGGCATCCCACAGGCTGGAGAAACCAGATTTAACTTCTAGCTATGTTTAGACCACAGGTAAAGAAACACAAACATCTGTATTTTCCTCTGGGGTATAAATTAATGACTATTGATCACACAACCAGAGTGTATGGAACATGATTACAGGAGTGTGTACCTTAACTTTTCCTTTTTTTAAGCATTTTTTACTTCTGATTGTTCAGATCTCCCTGTTTTTAAGTTACTTCCATATCATTTTTGTTGAAGCTTTTTCATGCCTATTTACTTACACAAGTAGCACAGGAGAAAAATAAGTTAGTCCCAATAGGTTCATATCTTCTATGTTTACAAAATTATGCCAGAATAGCTCTATCTATTTTAGGCTATGCAAGGTAAAGAATATTTTTCAAAGCTGAGACACTGACTGGAAACTTATATTCTTGTTCCAGGTGGTGAATAAAAATAACACGTAGAAGAACTACACCATTTTTAAAATCTTAAAGGATGTGTCTTTACTCATTGGTCAAGCTGAATTAACTTGCAGCCTCCAAGCCAAATGCAGGCTCAAGAAGGAGAGAAATAACTTAGTCACTGAACTAAAACACTCACTAATTTAAAATTATGCAAATATTCTCTTTGCCCTTGCAAATCTTTACAGATAAACTCTGCTGGTCTTTACTCTTGAGTTTGCATCAGTATAGCAGTTTCATTTTTTCTAAAACTATGGCAACAAACATTTTTAGCTTAGATTTTCTGCAACTATTTCAGTAGTCAAAGTACATTTAGATCTTAAAATAGATTCTCAGATTTTTTAATTCAAGTTAATAAAACTTACTTTAAAAATAAAAATATATTCAATACAAATTATGTCCAAGATGTACTCAAAATTGTTTTAGCTAATTGAGAAAAATATTGCAGGTATCTATTCATCTTGCTTTTCCAGAAGTCTACATTATGCAAGCAACCCCTTGCAAGCGTTCCCTCTGAAATTACTCCACTCTGCAGTCCTCAGCCATTTCTCAATATTAACATTGTACTTTTTACAGCTATCTTTTTAGAGCTGAGAGGTTTAAGTCTACTTTAAGGCTTTTTCCTACATTGACAGGTTAAGTATTATATATTATTATAAACTTATCTAGGTAATAGTCCACCAAGTTTCAAGGAAGCATTTAACTCTGGTTTTAGAAGTTGAATATGCGATACATCTGACAATTTAATAGTTTATTAAAAAGACACATTCTGTTTCCTCTATAGATATTGCTTTTAAGGAAACCTTTTCAGTATTTATCTCCTATAGCCTTTAACAGACATTTCCCCAAGAGTGGCACACATTGATAAGAGTAGGCTTAATAGGGTGGTTATTGTGGATTCATTAATAATTGACCAGTTCACTATGCTAAATATAAATCTTAACTGCAAATTTATTCCTCTGCATAGTTTTAGGAACCGGTATGTGTTTATGAAAGACCTTCTCACTTCCCTCATGCTGAGAAGTGAATGTGAGACAGGCTGCCCTGATGTGTAGGAACTCACAAATGACCAAGAAACATCTTTATAATTCTGTTCAGGACATAAAAGATGTCATATCCACAATCCCATCTGTCCTTAATTCTTTCAAAAAGCCACTAAACTGCTCATACTTGAGGAGAAAATTAACCTTTTTACTGATTAATCACTGGGCAGCTTTGACTGGTGAAGAGAAAATTGTATTACAAATGAACAGCTACCTGTTATCAAATTACAAGACGTTTCCATCAAAGGACCCAAAAATGCAGCACACTGACCAGTTAACATGTTTCCACTGACCTGGGGGGATTTTTCCAGTTAATAGCTTCTGAAGAATGCTTCCTTTTGATTCTTGTCTCTGACACAAAAATGATTGTCCCATTTAACCACTGTTCTATCACATACATCAGAGAATCCTATTTACTCACACACTGCTGGAACATTAAAACACAATAGTGTGATTGTCTCTGGAAGAAAATTTTAAAGATTTACTTTTTTTTTCTTTTTTGTAAAAAAGGGAGTAAGATCAAAAGCTAACTTTAATAGATGTTTGACTAAGGTCATACTCCTAGGAAATGGAACACTGAAGATGAAAGAGAACAAATAGATTTGGCTTTTGATCTCAGTCAAATGCGTTTGGCATTGTTTAGCTTTTATAAAATACTTCAACTTTAGGCCGTATCATGACTAAAAAGAATTGAAGTCCTGAGGTTTTAATAGTTCAGTAAGACTTTAACATGTATCAACACCTGGAAAAAACTTCTTCCTTAAGTATTTGACAAGATTTTTTTCATACTGGAATGAAGTCAGGTCAAACCTGCCTATTGTTGCTAATGCTGGATACATATAAACAATTTTAAGACTGCATTTTCCATATCATAGGCAAATCTAAGAGTTATTATTCACCAGTGCTGTTAAATTAGGACCATTGGTATTCCTAGCAAGACATTTTAGGGCAAAGTGCAAAGCATTGAGAAAAGGTATTTGAATTATATAATTATATAAATTATACAAATAACCATGTCCCTAGCCAAGAGTGTGTATCAAATCATTTCACCAAATTATTTCACAGTTCTAATCCTCCTAAAAATATTTCAGACATCCAAATTTGCAAACTAAACAGTAGTAAAGGAGGACTGGATAACAATCTTCAAATTATTAAATTCTTCAGAAATAATGGTGTTTGCTAACTGAAGACAACTCAGTTAATTAAGGAAAAAGATAACATTCATTAAAGCAATATGCTTAAATTATGACTATTGTTAGAAAAAATTAGTTATCATTAGCCATTAGAAGCACTGCAAAAATGTATAAACCACTTAGTTAGCCACACAGTCAAAATTTACAAAGGAGTTTCATCAGCTTGGGCAGATCAGCCCTCTGACGAAGAACAGTGATGGCAGGAAATGCCCCAGCCCCATGCTTCAAATTGCCTTTTTAAATTTTTGATAAGAATTAACAATTTATATCACAAAATACATTACAATAGAAAATATTGTATCTGTGTTATACAAAAATTCTGCTTTAGGAACTATACAAAAATTATACACAAGGAAAGAACTTCTTGATCTTACTTTCAAATTATTGTAGGATGTTACTATATAATAACAATGATAAAGAACTGATTAAGAGCTAAAAAAATCCGAAGGTCAGGTATTTATTATCATTAAAGGATGATAAATACAAAAACATATTGACCACAAACTCTAAAAGTAACTTAGGGAAGAAGAAGTGATTTCCCATATACTCCTCCACTCATCACAATACCTTTCTCAAGGGCCACTTAAAACAGAAAGGCACGTGAAGCCTCAGCCACTTGCTCTCCAACACCTAGCCACAAATTTAACCACATGAAGCAGGAATTCATTCACTCATTCCTGCCTTAAACTGTTTCTCTCTTAAAAAGGGAAAATATCACAGCCTCCCCCCCTTTTTTAAAAAAGGGCACAGTTTATTATTCCTTTTAATATTATTTATTACTTTATATACCATATTTCTGCTGCTGAGGCAATATGTACGATTTGCTAAACCCACCTGGACACTGAAGATCTCTGCAGGCCAGAAAACCCAATAAGCTTAGCTCTGACTCTCCCAGGTACAGAACAGCTGCACCCAGCAATATTTTAGCCATGTCATTCTCAAATATTACAAACATGCATCTCTCTATGTACTAAACCTACCAGCAAGACCCTGCCACCCATCACGAGTAAACCTTTTTTTGTCCCCCAGCACCTCAATTACTTCTGTTTACTATCACAGAAAGAATTACACCTTCAGCCAGACTGGAACCTCATCATTCATGTTCTACCCAACTTCAAATGCGAGCCAGTATCGATCTACACTACTGCAAACCTGATGCTTAAAAATCCCTGCCTTAAAATAGGGGGAATTCGAAATCGAAAGGAAAATAAAATCTAGAAAGAGCTAATTTTTAAACCAACATAGAAAAGCTATTCAGTGAACCATTAAAATATTCTGTTTTCAACGACAGAAAACATCGAAAGTACATTGAGTTTGAAGATAATCTCATGAAAGCAAATATACATGTTTCCATTCTCAACAGTTTCTGTTGATCAAAAACCAGCACCCAATGTGGAATGCATTCCCTGTTTCTCCTCTAGCTTAAATTTCTTCAGGCATTAAAAACTTCCTATTCTTCTTCAAACTAGCATGATTTTCATAAGCCTACAGAACTTCAGGAGAGAGTTTTCTTTGTTTCAAGAGCCAGGCACTTACAATTCTGCAGCCTTTGTTTTTCTTGAAGGATACCCAAAACTTACAACATTAATTATACAGCAGATTTAGTCATCACCACAATAGGTCTTGGTCTCATCCTTTTCACTGTCTAACAGCACAAACCTGCATCTTGCGTTTTATACATTTCCTGGAGAAGGTATAATTTTATCTGCAGATTAAACTATGGAATTTATTTATGCTGGAATTTCCGAAGAAAGCAGCTCAAAATCAAAAAGGACTTCTTTATATGGAATATACAGAAATTTGCTGAATGACAGAAAAAAAATTAGAATTAAACCAATTAGTAGAATACTATAAAAATATTTCAGATACATGGTAAACAAGGTTATCTCTCGAGTCTTCCAATAGTTCAGCTCACAGGCTCAAGTTTCAAAATACTGTGCTGCTTCAATAATGAAATAAAGAAACTCTTCATAATCTTCTATGCCTGGTTCTGTGCAAGAAAATGAATTTATTAAGAAACAAAACTGTATTTATGGATAAAAATAAAATACACATGAATGTAAAGCAAAAATTAAGCAAAATAGTGCTTGATTAATTTGGTCCTTAGCTGGAATACAAAAGGAGCAGCCTTATCTGTTGGAACATATCATAGGACTGATTTATATTATGAACACTGAACTATTGAGATATATGCTTATATATCACATTTTGTAAGAGGCATCAGGGGATCACACCATCTGGTACGGAGACATCAGTAACTGCGCCTTTTAAAAAATACCAGCCAGAAACTATGAGGTTTTCTTTCATTTTCTTTTTAAATACAGACACTTTCCAAAGAAAAACAGCAACACAGAAAGGTGTAGCAGAACTAAACCCACTCCTTGCAGGTGGCACAGGAGCCCTCTGTGCTCTCACACCGGCGAGTTTCGCTGCGGAAGCACAGACCCTGCAGTAACAGGCAAGGGCACACAGACAGGTACTGGGCTTCTGTTTCATTTATGCTTGAGATAAAATGCTAGTCTTCTTAAAAAAGTAATTTTCATTAGATAACATCATAGACAAAAATTCTCTGCTAAAACATGTTAACTAGCTCCATGATTAAAATATCCCATAGGACTGTTTTCTCCTAAATAATATAAAATCTAGTAGAACGTATACTGCTGCATTTTGCTTATTTACTGCTGGAAGAAATCCACAGCACTGAAAAGACACACTCTCACGTTATATGCATGTCTAGACATAGACTGAATTTGATTTTCAGGATATTCCAGACTCAGGAACACCCAAAACTGTGGTGATGAAATACAACTGCATGCACTGAATTTCACTGCTGTTCTTAGGTGCTTGGCAGTGCAAACTCTGTAAAACTGCTCCCTTAGTATCTGTGTTATGATGATGTACGTGGCAAAAGCACACACAAACTTCTTGCCAGTTCTTCAGAGAGCACATTTGACTGGAAGCCTTGGAGCTCCCCAAGCTCTGGAATTAGGACCGAGGCATGAAAGTGTAGGGGAGGAAAAACACCTTTTTATCCAACATCTCTGAAGCCCTTTAGGCTGAGCAGAGTGAGATGGAGTACGTGTCAAGTTCATATGTAACTTTTGGTGCCACAAGCAAAACACTATAAAAACAGAATCTGTAAGCACTTTAACATATGTCCATGTTATTTAGTATAAACTCTATTTAAGGTACTCCATTGTGGATTCAAAGAGTGAACAAGCTCTGATAACTAAATGTGGGCTCCTAACTTTGAAAAACATTGCCCTGAGCAATTTGAACCCTGGGTAAAGAGACATATTCCATATTAGTACATACTAATAAAACTAGATTTTCCCCTGTTACTTCTGTGATAGGTCCCCAGATTTACTGAAGCTAGCAGTACTTTAATTTTGTCCAGGAGATTAAACATTTCTGGTTTTGAGCTAAAATATTTAGTCTCCAGTTGCAAGTGTAAAAAAACTCTCTCCAGGAAATGAGTTATTCTTCCCGTCCTGAAAGGGATCATAATATGATGACCATAACATCACCAATAATGAGATGAAATGGTACTGTAAACCACTGTAGAAATAACAAATCTATTATGAGTAATTCCCACCAGAAATCTTGGAAATTGGACAACCTACTGACTGTTCTTATTTTATTTAATCAAAACAGAAAAATGAGAGGCAGATCCGTACAGCTGGATTTCAACTGGCCTTACTCACAACTTCCAGTTGCGTTCACTCACAGATGACTATTTGTTGTCTTCCATTTTTTGTCCTTCTTATTTGGCCAAACTGAACAGAAGGCAAAGATGCCTATTGTCCCCTGACACATTAGTATTCATTATGGTGAAAAGTAAATGAGAACTATTTCATCTTCAGAGCACTAAGACATTAACATCTAATAACAATATTAAAGTCACATTACAGGTCTTTAATCTGTGGCAGTAATAATGCTGTCTAGTTTAATAAAAACACACATTAAAATAAATATTTTGGCTATCCACTTCTAGGAGTTTGCAAACATTATTACCAAGTTGGAGAGACTTCAGGATAGTTAGAACTAAATTTTGAGAGATTTGCAGTTACAGCAATGTTTCCTTTTCCTTGCTTACTCATACTCGCCTAGAGAGAAATGAAAGCTATTTTTTCTCATGTTCATACTCTTAAAAAAGAAACAAACACACAAAAAAAGTAGTCATGTCTCTTGCAATCATAATGAAGTAACTGATTGTAATGAACCAGACCTTCTCCACAGCACAGCCAGCACACTGCTCACTCCCGAGATAGTCTTCACCAAATTTCTGTGGGAATTCTACCAGAGGGACCACCCCATAAGAGAAAGCTTTTCATGCAATTCAGCAAATTGTAGTATAATAATAGCTGTTTAACCAGGAAAGTAAGCCTTGAAGCACGAGTCTTTCATATCAAAGATTTCTGGCCCAAACAGACTGGCACTGATTATTTGTTACCAAAGCATGTGGCACTATTAGAGGAACTCTGGATACACTGACATGTTTCATGAAACAATTTACTGGGGGGTATATTTAAAAGTTAGAAAATAATCTTTATGGCTCTAAAGCTGCCTTTTTAATTTGCTAAGGAGTCTGAAAGCATATCAGACTAAGTTCTTGCTGGGCTACATTTACAAAACTGAGTGTCAGCTTCAAAGTTTTGGGAGCTCCAACAGTCACCATGAACACACTCATTTGCTATGCAACAGGCATAGCAGTAGCCAATGAGATACTTGTTAATTAAGGTGTTTACCAAAAGTATGAAATTAAACAAGCATATTTTTGCTCTTGGCATCACAGAAAGTGCATTTCAGATTGCAAAGCTGTCTCTCTTTGTGCTTGGTTTTGGCCGACTGATGACATTCCCTCACCAATGATGTGTTACTGCTTGCTCTTTTTTACAGAAATTGTAATAATTGAAAGGCTTCTAAATAATATTCCAGCACTCCCTTAACAACACACAAAACACTTAGGGAATGGAATTCCCCTAATTTCATTTTATAAACTCTATGGCTCCTATTTGCCCCTTCCTCCCCAGCTGTTCTCATAGCATGCAGAGCTTAGGTACAGCAGCAGATGCCAAGCTGATAGTATCAATTACAAGCGATGGCAGATGAGGGGAGCTGGTACAAAGAACAATGTCATCCATTGGAAATTTCTGCTCTTTATCTTTCGTGGAGAGATCATTCCTGTTGGCCTGGACTTGTGCATTTGATGAATGGGTCAGCAGTGAGAATCTGTATGAGCAAATGAGTAAGATGCACATCTCATCTCTCAAACCATAATGAAAATTTTTACGAGATTGGATTCATGCATTCAGATGACCTAAGAATATGTTCCTGGTTTTTTGCATATCACAATTTAGTTATCAAATGACAGCATGAAGACAAACCAGCACTAATCACTCCTGAAAGCTGAGAAAGTAACTCATAGGCGGGTGGTGTTACTATAAACAGATATTTATTATTAAATTAATAAAAAAACCCCACATAAAGGCACTAAGACAAACTTTACTCATCATATATGTTCTAATTATCTTTTTGAGGAAACACAACAAAGACGCTAAAATGAAGTTTCATGGGTAGAAAAACTTTCTAAACTACCAAAAGTTGCTAAGTCCTATCATATTTATTTTATTATCATGCCATGAGACCACAGAACTAACCTACAAGAAATATCTGGATACATCTAAGAGAAAAGGACCATATAATTTATGCTTCAGTATCTGCACGCATACCCCAACCTCTGTGTTGCCAGACCTGAGCATATTTACTATAGGTAGGATCTTATTTCTCTAAACTTCACTCCTCCAAACTTTCTATTAATCATAAATTTTGGTTATAGTCACTAGCACACTGTTTACATGGAAAGAGAACAATGACAAAGCCATACAAAATTACAGCAAAACCGGTTTAAAACCCTTTGGATGAAGGGCATGAAGCCAGATGGTGCACATGCTGTTCCACACACTCAAATTCCAGTAACCCTGAAGTTATCCTAAAGGATGCAGAGCTCCCCTTCATACCTTGGGAGAAGGACCAAGGTGGGTCTTAAAATTATCTCTTGTTAAAGCTGTTGCATGAGTTCCCCCTCAAAAGTTTCTGTTTTCACAAAAATATTTCATAAATTCTTGGTCAGTTCTTCACAGAAGTTCGCTACCTCTACAAGCAGCTGGTTGATGATTTAGTGACAGGAACTAAAACTTATTCAGGAAAACCATTCACTTTCTTTGCTCAATCCACGTTGAGTTTGCTCAAGCTTGTGTTCCTCAGCAAGGCCATTAACTGATATAAATGATATTTAGCAGGTAGGGATTCATTCCTTCATTCTCTCTTTCATGATGGAAAAAGATTGAATTTTCTTTCCATTATTAAAAGCCAAGAATAATGATCCCCTAAGGAAGGTGAAAAGTATAACAAAAATATGTATCAGCTGTTCCAGTCTGGACAATGAAATACAAAAATATGATGAAGAATATCCACAATCACCACATAATTTATTGATTACCCTTTCTCAAATGAAGGGCCATCAGCTAGTTTAAAAGTAAAATTACATGCTAAAATAACAGAAGAGAGAGATAAAAATTATGAGGGTCATGCAAGGGGAAAAAGATGTATTTTTCAGCCAAGATTTTTAAATGAGATGAAGAGTCAATGAGGCAGAGAAATACAGGAAAGCCCTTCTGTGCCAGGAAGAATTGCAGAAAAGCAGGTTCTTTTAGCATTAGTTGTGAAATGTTGAGTGGCAGCACGGGAAAGGAAACTAAAAGAGCAAAGTAGACACTCCTGAAATAAACCGCTGCAATCCTGCTTTTTAGAACGTATATTAATTACATCAGCATTATGGAAGTTGTCTGAAAGGCCAGACAAACTGGGCAGAAGAAAATAAATGACTTGCTAAAAATGTGCTAACAAGCTATGTGACTGTAAACAGGAGTTCAAATGATATATAAATCATTAATAGCATCATCCAGCTCTCTCCTGAACACAGCTCCGAAATCCTCCTTCCCATGGCCAATCCCAGTCCCTGCCACCACTGCTTGGAGCTGTACTCCACATCAGCTTTTGTTACCAACACCACTGGTGTCATTTCTCTCTCTGTGTCAGGCACCCACACTTCCCCAGTCACTGGGTACATCTGCTACCAGCTCATTGAACTCAGAGGTGAGGGAGGGGAAAAAGGCAACAAGTGAAAGAAAAACAGGGAGCATTTGACAGTGCAGATGAAGTTCAATGAATTTGCAGGGATAGGCAAAAAGTTTAAGATAAACTGGAAAAAAAGGTCAACTTTTAACAGCACAAATAAACAAACCCTGGGACAATTTACCAGGGCATGGGATGAATTCTGCATCACTTGAACCTTTGAGATGGGATTGGATGTGCTGCTCAGACACTGCTCCAGTTCAGTTGGAAGTTGCAGGGTTAACACAGGAATAGTTTGATGAAATTTCATAACCCAGATTACACCATGGCCTATATAGATTATCCCTGTGGTCCCCCAACACATTCAATTCACTAACGCATGCAATCCAAGAGCAATTCAGGTCCACAGGCTGCCACTTGCACTGCAGATTTACCCTGTGGAGTGTAGAAGTCCTTGTGGAAGAGTCAGGATCGTCACAAATGGGGAAATCCGTGGAATGCAGCGTAATTTCATTTTTGTGTACCATGGATGTAAACAGGCTGTTTGCACTCCATAATTACGTACACAGATATTTAATTTGGATTATTATTTGAACTATCACTATGGTCACTGTCTTCATCTTTGTCACCAGCTCTGACACCTTTATGATAACATAAGCACACAATCCTAGAACCTGTGCTTTGTATTTTCCAAGTTAGCCTCTAAAATTAACGCTTTCTCTGCTGAGAGTAACTTAGAAACTCCCACAATTATAACATCAGATGTATTTTAGCAATTGCTATCCAACGGAGCATGTCTCAGCAGGCATTTTATTTCTGAGAAATCCATCAAAGCCCCAGAAGGAAGTTACTCAAGTACATCGATATTGTAAACAAATGTTTTAGGTGACAGCAGAAAATCAAAACCACTCAGCCCTTGTTAATAACCAATGGGTTAAAATAATGCCATACATTTCTTATTTCGAGTATCTGTATTCATATGATAAAATAGGTCATTTAACTTCATGCACTTAAGTTAAATTGTGATTACAGTGTACTAACTTATCCTTATCCTCACTGTGACATCCCTAAATCAGTGACAATGGAAGATTCTAAGAACACATCGTGCAAGCCAACCAGGGGCTCTACCTGGTGTTCAGAAACCAAACTAAAAAAAATTGTTCCCTAGCGACAGACTGGCATGATTGTTTAAGAGCAAACCAAAACACTCATCAGAAAATATTATCCTGGGACAAACAAAAAATGTATAATAAAATGTATTTCTCATATATTTGCATAGCTGAATGTATATGTGTTTATGTATGTGTGGGTATGTGTATATATACATGAACGTATAAAATCTGATCCTTGGTTTTAGCCCTACGAGAAAAGGAAGGAGAACAGACTTCAATATAGCTGAGGTCAAAAGAGCCACACTGAATTCATGATCCCAGCACGGGATTTCAGGTCAAGAGCTCCAAATCTTGTATTTCATTTGTGTAACAGAGAAAATAATAAAAGTGTATCCATCCTGACTGACTCCAGAGCTGAAGCAAGGCGCAGACCTGTTTGCAACCTGTACCTGGCACTCTCCCCAGTGCATTTATTAGGCAGAACTTGGTGCAACAGCATAACCTGAGCTTATGAAAGGCACACCTGGTTCTGAGAGCCAGGGACGGCAATCAGCCGGGCTTCCTTCTCTTGACATTGCACCTCAGCCTGCTTAGCAGCATACATGATTGTTGCAGTTTCAAGATTTCATGTTACATCTTTAATTGTGGGCATTTAGCAGACTGCCTCTTATTAAGATACTGCTGACTTTTATCATCAACGTGGCCACAGGACAAGGCTAATAATTACTAGCACCAGAAGCAGCTTGCGGTTTTATATTACATTGAGGTAAATTACACTGGAATTAGAGTGGATTACTTTTATCAAATGGGGAATAAGCTGTTAATTAACTCCCCGCTGTAGCAATCTTTTTCTGAGCTTGCAACTGTTATTAGCTCTAGATTAAACTGTTGAATTAATTTCCCACTTACTATTTCAAGAGTTTTTAATTTACCTGGCAGCAGTTTTAATGGGAAATTGTATTAGTGAGCATAAATTGTTTTTGGGAAGGGTAAACAGTTTGTGATAATATTTATTAAGTCGTTCTGTTTGAGCAAAAATATAATTGCAGTTTTAATTAGTGCACGGTTGTTGGAGTATTAGGTCTGAGATTACATTATGGCATTCTGAGAGAACAATTGCCCAGGTAATCCCAGCATTTTTAAATGATAGCAAATACAAAAGCTATGTCAACCCTGCTCTGACTTGTGTGTGCATACACGTGCACACAGGAACCCATGTGCATGGGCATGTTTAGAAAAGTAACAGGGCAGTCAGCTCAGGAAAGCCCTGCACCGTGCATATGAACGCATCAGGGAGCTGCCAGCAAAGCAGCAGAGCTTTGTGTCTGGTAAGCAGACACATCTCTGACCTTTCAGACTTAACATGCGAAAAGTTCAGGCCTTTTAACAAGGCAAAACTTGCTTTAAATACACTGTATGTCCAGTCCTGCTGCTATTGTGTCAATGGCAAGCCTAAGAGGTGTCAATGGCAAGCCTAAGAGATGGCACTCGGTCACGAGAAGAAAATTTTCAAAAAGACAGCAAGAAGGCAAAACAATCCACTATAATAAATTGCTATAGATCATTTACTTTGTTACTTATTGGATGGATATATAGCAGCTCATTTACTGCAGTTCGCTGTTGTCCAATGTTTGTAAAATCCTAGATGAGGTTCTTCAAAGATAATTGCAATATCCTTCTGGGTAGCAATATATGCAAACTATTTTCATTCCATTTATTGACTGAGATGAAGAAAATTCCAGTAGCTTGGTATGTTCTAATACATCCTACTCAGAACAGCTGCTAGCCGAGAAGACATGGTCTTCTGCCCTACCTACCTGCCCTGTGCCATGTCCCAGATAGCAAAGGGCAGCACAAACAGGGCTGGGAGACACGCTTAACTTCCGACATACATTTGAAGAGTTGACCTAAGTGCTCAGTTTCTTTCTTAAACTCTTACAAAACTTCAGTGTTCTCTTATAAAATTTAGAAAATATGTAGAAACAATACCAGAACCTCTCAGTTTAGGCAGTATAGATGAAGATATTTAAATTCAGAAGGACATTCTTCAGCTTGGCCTTACAACGTGTCACTGAGACATGAGCCAATGAGGTTCTTACACAGCCTCAAAATGGCCCAAAGTCAAGTGGGGTGGAAATGTGCCCAAACTGACACCATCTTTCACCATTTGCTGTAAACACAGGCGACTGCAGCAAAAATTACTTTACTTTGTGCCATGACCCAAACTGTTACTGATTTTCAGGATCCTGATGGAGGTGAATTGAAATGCCAACACGACAATCACCAAAAAAGTCCCTTGCCCTCACAAGGACAGCAAACTCCATGTTACAGGGTTTAAATCTTTTCAACTAGACATCAGACATGGACAGCATTCACAGCTGTGAACGAGCAGTAAACTACTTAAACTGTTTCAAAATACCCAGCATCATTTCAAAATGTAACTGCATGCAAAAGCTGTTTAAAGCATCAGAGAGTGATGCAAAAGGAGTTCATGAGCATCAATTATTTGATAGCTTTAAATATATATGTGTATTGATTTACACAACAGAATAAACCTCAACAGGAAACAAACAGTTTAGATCATTCTGATTTCCCAATCTGTATCTTGTAATTTGGTTTAATATGAGATTTGCTAATGGAAACCTTTTACCTATGGATTCCAAAATCTTTTTAATGCTTTGAGAAATTGGCACGAATCCACATCAGGCCTTGCTCAGAACCAGTCTGCATTAATAATAACAGGGGTTTGCTATAAAAAGTTGTTCTATTTATATTAATATACTTATATGAAAATACACTGTTTATATATTAGTATCCTGGATTTACTAAATGCTGTCTTCTAGATTCATTGCTACAGTCATTTATACTTCTAACTGATGTTAGATTTCCTGAAAATCATCAAATTTTTGGATGTTATGGGGTAACAGAACATGATTAATACCTTATCACAACACTGTTCAAACTGTTAGAAACAATATCAATAATAAAGATAATATCCTCAATTTGTATGCCCTGCAATTAATATATTTCAGTTGTTTTGTGGTCTCTCTTTACTAAATGGATTGCAGCCATTTTCAACTCCAGAAAAAAGGAGGTGCTTCTAGAGTTTGCCATCCATTAACAATCAAGATACACACCAGGAGGAATAAATAATATTTAAGCCATAGTACTGGTTCAAAAGTCACATGTAACATCGCTTCCAGCTCAAGGACTAGAGAATGAAACCAAACAGCTCTCTTGCTGTTTCAAGAAGCACTTGGTACCTTTCAGAGATGCAAAAAAGTTGCTCATATTCTGCACCCTGCCTTCCTCTGTGCTTTCCAGTGACTGCCCCTCACAGCCTGGTTCGACTTCATCTCCTGCTGCAAAGCTCACTGTGTGTAACAACAGGAATTCACTAGTGCAGTGCAAGAGATACCACAAAGCCCGCACAACTGAGGAGAATCAATGTCTTTCTGCAGTTGGGATGCTCACTTCTCTCTACACACGGTATTACAGCACAACATTACACACCCCTGCAATGCACAGTATTGATACACCCCAAAGTAAAAACCCCCAAACCAACCCCACCAAACCCTGAGCAGTCAATTCATCTATGATCGGTTGGAACCTATAGATGCTTTCTCCTCATCCAGTCTCCTGGCCAGACAGATCCCACCCTACACTTACCTGCCTGAAGCGAGAAGTGCCAGCAGCTGCTGCACCCACAGCAGGACCTCTTTGCCCTCCTGATCCACTCTTGCCACCACTTTCCCTGCTTGCCAATTCCCCATAGCACCAGCATAAAACAAAGACTCTCCTTCCGAGGGGTTTGCAGGAACAAGTTGGAGAAACAAATTCAAAAACTGACCCTGCAAAACGAAGTTCTTTGGGCTGAGCCTGTGGTCCATTCCTTCTGCTAAGCCTCCACGCTGGACTGGTGCAACCCACCAGCTGCAAGGCTGAGAAGAGCAGTTGCTCACAATGGCTCTTCATTGGACGAACTATGATTGAGCAATAGATTCAGGTGTTAGCAACTACACTGCAGCAGTAAACCTCAGCTGTAAATCATATAGCACTAATTCACATTTGCTCTTGCTGTTTGTTTCTCTCCACCAGTACTTTCCTCCTTCACTGTGTTTGAGGTGTGGTCAGTGTTAGAAAACATTAGATGTTCTTGAGAAAGTCTACAATATGGTTTTTTAAATACCAACAGAAACATAAAAATGTTCAGCTGAAGTTTATTCAATTAATTTTAGTTCTCAATTTATAAAGATTTTACTATTCATGCAAAGGAAAATGAGAATTAAGATGCAATGTGCTGACATTCAGTGTAGTTTTACAGCCTTTTTAATACAGAAGTAATTTTAAAAATAATAGGCCTAAAATAGTAAAAACCCAAAACCTAATAGTTTTGCTAAATTACCTTTTTATTACATGGTTTCAATTAGCATTCCCTCATCCTCCCACCCAACTCGCAGACTGTTCACTCTTTTCTCTGAAGGAAATTATGAGATGATAGAAGTGCAGCAGATACTTCAACCAAACATTGGAACCTCAATTGAAAACAGAAGTACAGAGCATTCCCAGGATGATTTGTTGCAGCAGATTCTATAAAAGTTAACAGTTCTTAAAGATGTATATAACTTATGAAGCATGTTTCTTGCATATAGTAATAGAGGTTATTCTACTAAACTCATCAGTTATTACATTTAATATGCGCTCTGCGAAAAAATTACAAACAATAAAATGCTTTCAACCTGAATGTGGTTTTTCATTTCTTTGAAGTCCCTCGAAAGTTGCTGTGGTTTTAGTTAAGGTATTACTCTGCAGCATGAGGAAAATTATACACTACAGGTGCAGAGAAGATTTAATCCACATGTTGCAAGGTTACATATGGATATAAACAATGGATTAATCCCCGATTCCCTTCAGTTTTGACTCTCACAGGTCAGAAGAAAAATGGCTTAATTCTGAAATTATACGGTTCCCTGTATTGTCAAATCCTTTTATTCCATCTGCAGAAGGTTTTGTGAGACAGACATTAACTGATTATAATTTCATCATCATTTATAAAACTAAAGATCACAAAATAGGTAGAAATACCCATACTGAGGGGAAGAAAAGAGGTCACTCCTGCAGACACTACAGGCAAGCACAGTGCCACAAAACCCACTCAGCCTTGTGGATATTGCTGCAACCAGTGTGTAGACCAACCACAACCAGGCTTGGGTTAGGTGGCCCAGGTGTTCAAACACTCAAGCAGATGCTATCACAGAGACGAGACTCAAACCCTCTTCAATAATGCTATAAATACCTGAAATCAAATTTCAAGATATTCTCACATGACCAAATTCAATACATGCTTGGGTACAGAAAGCATGAATTCTCTTCCCTGAGTTAATGAGCAAAGCCTTTAACAACCAAGGTTCTGTGGCAAAAGTTTGCATTTGGAAATTATTATATTTTTTAAAAATTATTCTCCCTTTAAGGCATAAATATTTTATCATGATAAAAGCAGTCCTATTTTCAACAAGATCCTATTACAAGCACACAGACATAAAACTATGGGACTTAGAATTCCACAAAAACTTCTGTTTGTCACCTCCTGCTCTATTCTCTCTCAAACAGAAAAGGACAGTCATGCTAACAGCTACTCAGAAAAAGCCTGTGACCACAATATATGCAGAACTGGGAACCCTCTTCCAAAACCAGCTTACTAAGGGACTCAATCCATGTACCTGTTAAACATTTGTTTTGTTCTGTTATTTTAAGAAGAAAGGGCAGCCTAATTAGAGCAAATACATTAAAGCTTTCTTTGAAGAATTTCGTATTTATCTACCAACAATGTGTATCATTTGTTCTGTCTTCATATCTTATTCCCTATGATGCCATTCCTAAAAAAAGGATATTTGTCAAATATAAAACTGTCAGGCTACAGTAGATCTGTGTTAAGATTAGCTCTCTACTTGATACCAGATTCATCGACCTGAATCTGGGTGACATGCCTGCTATAGACAGAAGAACACAAGGAGGTCCCACCACATTGCCCAGAACACAACCCCAAAGCTGTTAGATTAAAAAGAATTCTTTTTTTTTTTTTTTAGAAGTCGCATAAAATAGACATCTATTGAAAGGTTTATGGCAAGCTACAGAGCTCAATTTGATATTATGCTCTTTAGGCATGTACAAACACACTTACAAATCAAGGGAAATCAATGTAAATCTTCCTACTAAGTGAGACAGCAATGTTATAGCTGTGATTCTTACTTCCAAAAGCAGCAAATTTTAGACAGCTCTATGAAACAACAGGTAAACACAGTTTAGAGCCAAAGCCAAATGCAGTCATTCATTCACATGAGATATAAATAGTAGTAAACACCTGGGATCTGAAGAATCTTGAGCTTTGCAAACTTTATCTGGGTTTCATCAGGAAAAAACAAAGTTCTTAAATCTGGAAAAAAGAACACTGTTAAAAGCACATACATGCTACTGAAACTGAATTTCATCCTTTAGCAATGCAAACGTTTTTTATTGCTAATTCAGGGGAAAAAGTGACCATCAGCAATATAAAAATCTTTCAAAGGGTCAGCAAGCAGCAAAGGTTCCAATGTTTTTTGGTATGTTCATCCATGCAAGGATATGAAGTCCTGTGTGTGTGTAATGTGGTCTGAGTTTCAAGCACAGGAACATTGTGCACAGAGGCACCCACCCTCCATGGAGAGAGATTAAAAAGAATTCTTGTGTGACTGCTCCCATCCTCTGACCAGCTGGGGATCAGGGGACCCGAGACGCCCCGTGACAGGTAATCACAACATGGAGCCAATCTGCCACAAACTCAGCTCAGTACCAGCCCCATCGTGTCTGAGTCAGGTATGCTGTAAAATTTCAATGATGCCTTTAAATTCTAATGGTTTCAAGCTGCTGTAAACTTCTGCAGCAATCAAAAATAATCTGTCATGGGACTAAGGGGTATGAACATCATGTCACAGCCACTCTGCTGTTAGATTTATTGGAGGGTAAAGCATGTCATTTATGCATCAACTCACAGGAGAAAAAAGCAATCCCTATGAAGTTAATCTAATAATAGACTGGAAAGCAATGATTACTGTTTCATGTGCAGTAGCTATTTGTAGCAGTAGTTGGCCTAATTCAGCAGGCCTTGCCTGTCAGAGATCTGGGATCAGCAAGTGTTTAGATGAAAATCTATCGGGAAACATCAAGAAATGGTTTAATGAGGAACAAAAGTCTACATTGTTACATTTAATAATTGCTGAAACTTTTCCATTTACTCCACTACATTTTTAAAAAGCTTACTGGAAGTGACATCCCAAATAGAATACAAATGTTGAGGGACTGTAACTTTAATTAACCTATGACAGTTCCCTCGATTTCACCATAAAAGTCTGCTCTCACTGTTCTTATGCAGGCAGAATGCCCTGAAATTGGGTGCAAGATCTTTTAGACTTGACTAATAATCACGGCCTCACTGTATCATACACATTTTCCACCAAGTATTTCATATCTATTGACTGATCAACCCCCCTCACTCCCCACATGGTATAATCAAACTGTTGGCATCATTTTAGAGGAGTGGAAGCAAGAAGACAGACATGTGATATTCAAAACCCAAACACAGAGCAAAATGGCACAATTGAGAATGGAGGCCAAAAGATCCCGAATGAGTCTCCAGACCATTCTCATGCCAGGAGCCATGTACCTCCCTCCAGGAGGTGTCTTAAACATTCCTCAGTTCTTACACAATTCATACAAAAAAGATCTCAAATCCCTTAATTAGGTTCAAGTTCTAATGTTAAATAACCCTGGGGAAGAGGTTGCCTTTCATCTTCCTTCATCCATTAAGCAAGATTTAAACTAACCCGGGGAAAACATTTAAATTCTCTTACTTATAGATATGGCTCACTGTAGATCAGAAAGTCTCACATTGAGAAAACAAGGCATTCCTATCAAAAGGGGAAAGCAGAAGTTAATCTGATTAATGCATACATTAAATAGCTAATTCTCTCCAATGAAATTCTCTGCAAAGAATGAGAAAGAAATATAGAAAATGAGACACTCCAGTGTACATTCACACGAATCCAAGAGACACACGAGGGAACATTTAGCCTCACCACGAGTTCCTGTTTTCATAGATGTGCAGTCACTTCCACACCCTCTACCAGAAAACTACCTAACCAGCAGAACCCTCCTTCAGATCATGGCCGGCAGCTACGGAAGATCCAGGTTCAAACTGCCACTACAGCCAAGTTGTCCCCTTCTCACAGGACGTCGTAAACGAGGAGAACCCCAGACTGCCGAAGTTGCCACAAGCTGGATCTCCTGCCACTTCCCATAACTGTGCAGAACCAGGCAAACACAGACTGCTTCATCAACAGTAACCACTGCCATGCTCGGAGGTCTGCACTGACAGTATGAGTATCAACCTACTGTATCTTATAAATTTAATTCATGAATCTTCAGAGTCATCGTTAAACCAAGATTAACCAACACTGCACACATCCTTTACTTCAGAAAGAGGTTTTTTTTCAGAAAAATGTTTAATATGGGATTTAACATTTACATTTACATTTAACATTAAACTTGGAGGAAGTTATTTCTATTTTATTTCAACTTCTTGTTGAAGGAAATGTCACTACAAAAGCACAGGTCAAAACCTAACATATTCAAATTGATGACTGATTTTAGACACAAAAAAAGCAACTTATTTTATAAAATAAAATAAAAAACTACATAAAGTTGAAAAAAACAATAAATAAAATAAAACCAATAAATTAAAAAATTTAAAGATATGGCTGAAACAATTTACTGTTTCTTGAGCACACATTGAGAGATGCTTATAGCCCCTTAGCTGGCATTCGTGAAAAACCGTTCCACCATGATATTTAACTGTCCTTCCAATTGCAATGGAATGGCATCCCACAAAGCCCATGGCAGTGTTTCCATTTGTTACTGCTCAGGAAATGTATAAAGACAGAATTTGATGATGCAGAAGAGACAAGTATTGGAGTTATTATATTGCTGGCTGTCATCTAGAAAAACAAATACATGTGTGACATGTGAGTGATAGTATTAGATGTCACAGTTCACCTGTTCTTTTAAAGGCCAATATGATCTTCCTGAGCTGGAAGACAGAGAAAATGAGCTCACTACCAAGACCAGCTACTTTCTCAATTAACAGAGTGGCCAAACATCCCAGCCTGTAAAAATACGTAGGTAGTAAATCCTAAAACTAAGCAATATTTTCACAAACAAACTAGTAAACTGCTTTGATCTCACTGTTACTTCTACTGTATCAGCACAGAAGTTCGAGAGAGATGGTACACAAATACACATTTGGATCACTGCTGCTCCACAGATCAGAACCTGAAAACCAGGAAGATACCTGATGAATGGTAAGAGGTGAAAAAGAACAAGAAGTAGGCAGGGAGATCAAACGCCATCCTTTGATCATACCCTGTCTTTTATGATAATAAGACAAACTATCTTCATCTCTGTCCACCCACAAGCCAAAACCTCTCCCCACCCGGCCAGTAGATAGCAAGGTCTGTGGTTGTCAGTACAGAACTTTGTTCAGAGAACAAATTCCAATAGAGAACGGGGACAGCCAAAGCAGCCTGGCCAACACTGGCTTCCCATGCCCAGGGCATGGCACGCATCCAAGCGTAGCCACAGGAGGGGACGTACAAGCGCAGGGTCGTGGGGTTTCTGTCATCAATGGCAGAGCAAGGAACCCCGACCAGACCCCGGCCACTCCAACACCCTCCTCCTACTTGGGGTCAAACACAAGGCCAGCCCAACTTGCTGTCTGCCCATCATTCATCGAATTCCTGGTCCTGATCCCTGGCAGCCATCCTTTGGATCCTGAGAGGTTTGTTGAACTTTCAGGGATGAGATTTATCTCTCCAATCCAAACCTTTCCTAATCCTCCTCTTCTTGCAGGTGGGATAGACACTGCAGGCAGGAGCTCGGGAAGCCTCCCAGAAGCGATCCTATGATTTATTGCTTCTGATTTCTATCTCTTTTGTATCACTCCTTCTCTTTATTGCCTGGAAATAAACACTAACTTGAAAGGAAAAGAAAAATGGCCACAGCCCAGTTTTTAGGATAGCTCTGCTCTTCAAATCAGGAGCACGCTGTGGAGGGTTTTGGTGTGGGCCATGATACTGAAATGGCTCAGCTAATTGAGGGCAACCCAAGGTCAACACAAATTGTAGTGTAGACATAAAAGTCAAGGGCAAAAAAATAAAGAGGAAAGGCAGGGTAATATGATGCAATGAAAAATGGAGATCAGGAGAGACACATCAGAAAGGGAAAGACATGGCCATATCCATGGGCAAAAAACCTTTCCTTGGGATATTTTCCTATGCAGAATCTACAGTGAAAACTTTCCATCAGCGGACACAAATTCTCAACAGGATTAGGATTCATGCTTAGCTAATACATAGGACTGATAAACTACTATGAAGAAATATTAGCTGTAATTCATTTTAATTAAGCAGTTCCAAAACAGGAAGGCCAGAACAATTTATGGTACATTTCCTTGATGTTTAATAGGATTGAAAAAGAGATTCTGGTGACAAGTTTTGGGCAATCTAAGTCAGCTGCAAACACAAAAGAGCCTTCTGAAGCCTTACACAGACTAATCTAATACACTTCAGGAAAAAAAAATGAGATCAATATATCCATATGTCATACAAGACTACACAGAACAATTTTGTACTGGGAAATACCAAAACCACTATCTAAATGGCAAAGCCCTCCGAATTGCCATTGAAAGATGGCAAGGCTCTCTGGGTCAGCTGAATTTGAATAATAGGGTGTTCTTAGCCCAAATAACCTATTGACTTCCATATATAACAAAATAGAGAGACTCTTTCAAGTGCCTCCTAGATTTAGCAGCTGTTGCTCTGACACTGTCAGCAATGCATCCATCTTAATCACAGTATGATCCTTTCAACTTTTCTTTTTGAGGCTCTGCTTACTTCCTTCCACTCCTCAAGCCCCCTCATCTGCCCAGGACGTATGTCAGCTCCAAGCACCGTGTGAATATGAGTTAAAACAATATATCTGGTTTCTCCTCAATCATGCCTCTTTATTTTAGCATATCATACATCTACATATTTTTGTACTTACACATATAGAAAACCTATATTTAGATGCCTATGGGAGATGCCTTCTGGCTACTTTTGTTTTTCTATTCTGATACACACGGTTGTAGCAACTCCCCTGTAACTCCCCATGCCCACCACCACAGCCATTTCACTTTTTATTCTCACTACTCTTTTTGATTTTCCTTTGCTTGAAATAAAAGACTCCATATGTTTTGTTCTTCTTTTACTGCAAAATGTTAATGCTGTGTACCAGAGGGCACAGTCAAATGTGGGATTGCCATTTGTAGAGAATTACACACCCAAGTACTGCCTAGGGTATATCACCTGTATGAGTGCTTTAAGCAGAACTTAGCTTTGTTTCTGCCAGAATTTAGGGCAATATTTTCATGTTGAAAACAATATTCAATGTTTTCAAAGGGAATATTCTCTCCGTCAAACTCTTTCAAATTAACTGGTACTTAATGGCTTGCAACTCATTGCAGATGTTTCTAGTTCTTAAAAATGTGACCCATCTGAATTACACCTTTTTTTAAAAGAAAGCTCAACCATATGCACTTTTAGTTAATTTTACACCATAATCTAACTCTTCTCCTCACCCGAGTTTCCATCTGAAAAACTGAAATATTACTTTACTGTATAGGTCGTAAGAGTCAGGAGTGCCTTAAAGGAGAGCAGTCCTCGTATTTCACCACTAAAGCATGAGAAGGTTGCACATCTGAAACAGCTTTAGTAATTCACATTCACTAAGTGGATTAGCTGAAATAAGCATAATAAATGAAAGAGAATAAAATAAAAAACAATTTCACACTAAGTGAAGGCTTGACTTATAGGAAGTGGCAGCTCTGATGGCCCAAGGCATAGAATTAGTTTTGCCACTCGATAATTTGACTGATTCACTCCAATGGCCAGAAGAGGACATTTTCTGCCCGATTTCAGTGTAATCAAGTCACCTGCTCTGAGATTCCCAGGGCCAAGCCAACTGCACCCTGCTGCACCCCGCCTGCGTGCCATGAGTAGCAAGAACAGTGTTCCCTGCACATGTGTGCAGAACTACTGAGTTGGTAACGATAGCAAGACGTAGCTACATCTGCACATCAGTGTATTTTCATTAGAAACTATATATGCAGTATGAAAATAATCTATTCCATTAGCTCCTTTATTTATATAAAGTCTGGGGCTACTGATGGAATGTTCTCTCGGTTCTGTTCCATACACCTCATGCGTTACTTATATTTAGACAAAAGAGGTGATAGAAGCAAATAGAGGGGGGAAAAAGTAATCTCAAGAGACTGGAAATATAAATGGCATTTTCTTTCTTAATTACAAATGACTATGAAATTCTTTATAAACCATTGCAGCATGATTTTGAGTTAAATTTATGTAACATGCTTTAAATACAATTTTCCTCCTCATATATACACCATATAAAAAGACTGTGATATACACACAGAGATTTGGGGAGGCATATGGACAACTCGCATGACACAATGTCAGTTTTATTCCTGCTTTGCTGAGCTGGGATCAGACTGATAAATGCAATATATGTGCTCATCTTTAAGCATACGACCAGTTTCACTGGTTATTATTTATAGCCAACCTTTCAAAGTAATGACTGTATACTGCATGTCAAAAGAACAGAATTTTGTGTTACTATTGAAAAGAATATTTTCTTCCCTTTATGCAAATATTAGACTGAGACTGCCCCAGTCAGGAGAGATAATCCACTTAGAAATATCAATATTATCAAAGCATATCCAATCAATATGCAAATGCAAAAAACGGTAATTAAGCATTTTATTTTTTGCAACTGTGCAATAGTAAAAACAAAGATGTAATGTGTATCAAAATGATTTAACATTTTATAACCCATTTTCTATCTGACATATGTTACTACATGATTCATCCACGGTTTTCAGAATCACAGTCCATGATCTGGCAAACTAAATCCGTTAATAAAATGAAAAGGTGACCTTGCTTAATTTAATAAGTCTGTGTAGAAATACCCTTTCAACATGTTAAAGAATTACAAAAAGGTTATCATAGCTCGCTTTCATGGGAGAGTACTCTACCTTTTCCAGCTCATTTCTCAGGCTCTTACTGTAATTCATTAGATTACATAAAAACAATGTAGATCATTATATTTTAATAAAGCCTTTCCCTTCCTAATAAAATGTCTGTCATTTACATTCAGGCATGTATTATATAAATGCTTCTCTCTCCAAGTAAAGCCTTACACATTCAAGTCACAGGAGGTTGGTAGCTCTAGGAATTATTTTTCTTTGCAAAGGATTTTTCAGGGTGAATTCAGTTTCTAGACTGAAACCTCCAGAACTCTGGTCCTACATTTATCTTTAAAATAGGTACTAGACAGTAGCAGCAATGCCAGTTGCTACCAGCAAGCCTCTCTGCAGAAGAGGTCTCCTCTTCAGCAAAAGAATGGTGTATAACACTATACTCATTAAGTTTG
Source organism: Aegotheles bennettii (assembly GCA_013398125.1). Taxonomy (NCBI): domain Eukaryota; kingdom Metazoa; phylum Chordata; class Aves; order Caprimulgiformes; family Aegothelidae; genus Aegotheles; species Aegotheles bennettii. The sequence continues at coordinate 633,688 of VZRW01011326.1, read as the reverse complement.
TTTTTCTTTACACCAATTAACGTTGACTGTGATAAAATGGTTTATACAATACAAATACATTTCCAGTGAATTCTTAATATGGTCCCAGTCACGTAATGAGAACGATCAGACAATGAAATCTATTTTAGCTATGCTAGCTTCACAATAAAAACGTGGGTCTCTTCAAACTGCTCAGTAAGAGATGTTTCCTTTTCATCATGAATCCTAATTTGTTGCCAGCACTTGGCATCATGTTTTATTACTTGGGAAGGGCTGAGAGAAGAGCACATTCTTCTTGCACAGGAGGAAACATCAACTGCAGCCTCTGTACTTTCTGCATAGCAAAGGTCTGCTCCTTGGGAGATCAGCTGTACCAGCAGCTTCTCCAGAAGGACAGTGAGGCAGCCTTCAGCACTGAACTTGCTTCTCTCAATTTTCTGCACGCACATAAAAAAAAATGCTACATAAAAGAGAGGAGTATCAGTGAGGATCTATGCTCCTCATCTCTGGTGTCGTATGCCATAATCCAAATTCTATTGTTAGCATAAAATAGGCTTCTTTTAAAATGGAAAATCATGAAAGCCTGCCTTATGTCACCCAAGGTAACAGTCCAGAATGCAAAGATGCTTATTTGCCTACCGGAGTGTTATCACCCTACAGTGCATTTGATGAGCCTTGTACCCAGCTAAATCAGTAAGCCATTCACCATTAGCCTGAGTGTAAAAATCCTTCAATGACAATATAACTTCAGTGAGCCCAAAAGTCAGATTCCTGTATTAAAATGCAATACAGTACACAGTCAGTCTGGGATTCTTACACACTCTTAAGGTGTTTAAATACACTTGCTGTGATGCTGGTTAATGGTACCGAGTGGACAACATCTCACACTGTAACTATTTGTTCAACTTAATCAGGTTATTGTAGAGGAAGGTAAAACCTAACAAAAACTATTCCATTACAATAGTGTTGTTACTGCCAAAACAGTCCACCAGAAAACAGAGGGTGCTGAAGATCAGCCTTTCATACCTCCTGATACTATTTTTGACTTCAAGACATTTCTCAATGATGACTTAAGAGATAAGAGTTTCAAAGTCAGTTGATAATGAGACAGAAAAGAAGTAGACAGGTATTATGATCATTATAAACCTCAATGCTATCAGACACGAGGCTAACAGAGAAGCTGTAGTAAAGAATGTCACAATTGTGAAAACAGACAGGTGAAAACTTACTGATTTTGCTAACTCTGTGATACTTCAGCCAACTTTTTCAAATGGTTCCTTTCCATCTGCAAATCAAGATAAATTCAGTGCAGACCTGCCCTGAGTGTCAAGACAATACAGTCCTGGTGTGATCACTTGGCTGAACTTTGTCATCTCAAAAGATGTAGGAACTACGAAGGATTAAATTTTAAAAGAATTCTGTGCAAATGCTTAACAATGAAAGCATATTACTGAGTTTCACACTTCTCGGACAATAATCAGTAGCTCAGGCTGTGTGTAAATTAAATTTACAAGGTTAACCATTCAGTAAATTCTCAACAGCTTTAACTATTCATTTGTCAAAATGTAATGTCCCACCCAGATAAAGCAGACACCAAAAATGGATCCCGAAAGAAAGATAATATTAAAAGAGAAAAGGAAAGAGAGGAACCGAGTGACTCAGTCATGAAGGAGTTTTTAGATTATCAGAATTCTCCTGAATGGCTGTATTTTAAAGAGTAATGATATGATCTCACATTCCTCATTCACTCAAATTCGTGCTCCCTTCAGCACAGGAATTTGCTGGCATGAGATGGGGTGGTACTCAATCATGTGGCATACATGGTCTTTAATTTTAAAATCCAGTTAAATAGATGTTCTAACATCATTTTTTATCTAAGAACATTTCACGATAACATAAAAGAGTGAGCATGTAACTTATTTGTCAGCTTTACTGTGTAGTGGATAACTTTCCCATGTTACTCACACGAGCTTTCATTTCCCAAAGCTACATGCATTCATTATGACAGTAAAAATGAAGAGTTGCTAAAGAGATGTATGCATTTTTATTATTGTTTGAAAAAATAGATCTTTCTACAGTCCTTTGAGCTTCTGAGTGTGTGATTTGTATAAAATATTTCTCATTTTGGGGACACAGCAGATGGAGTGCAGGGCACTGTGGGATATGCCATTTATCACAATGACAGTGCGTAGGTAGCACTGATCCTCTCACCACAGGGGGAAGCTAGAGCTGCAAATGTGGAGCAGCATTAAAAGCCCGACGAGTGGAGTTTGGCAACACTTGTACTACTCATTAACTTAATCATATTAATTTATTAGCCATATATATCAAAGTAATTCACTACTGAATTGTCACCAAGAACAATTTATAAACTGTTAACGTTCCCCATAGGCAGAGGAGTGTTGTGGCATCCTTAATCAGTATGTTTGCCTTTGATTAAAAATAGTAATTCCTACCAAGCCAGGTAATGCCAACAATGACAAAGTCATGCATATGCTTCTCATTAAAAATGGAACTTTCAAATGACATCTATGACAACTGGAAAAAAAAAAAGGATAATCCTAAACAGTGAAATGAGCCACAGAAATAGGATGTAAACATACGAAAATGTTCAGTTAAACATGCTGAGAAAGGAAAGGGTTCTCTTAACACTACAGTCATCTGCTCCCTGCTCTCAGAGGCTCCAGGACTCCTGCCAGCAGCTGCCAGCCACAGCGGCCCCACTTCAAACACCCCAAGAGGTGACATCGGTCAATAGATGTTCTCTAAAGTGACCCTGAGTGAATGCTTGTGCTCCAAATACCAGCTCTTCCTCCAAAGCAGGCTTCACAACACAGAGAGGCAAACCTTCAGAGCCTGGTTGTGGCCATGTTGGTCTGTGCCAATGCTACCTGTGGAAGAGACTCACTGTCTCCAGCCCCACTGCTCCCCTCCACACAGGAACGGCCCTGCTGCCCCTGCGGCTCCGCTCATCTGACCCTGACACATCTCCCAGTTCCTCAGCCAGGAGGGACTGGTGGGCACTGAAGCAGCACCAGTCTCAGATGAAAATGAGGGGATGATCTGAGGGGTGGATGGCACCAGGCAGTTCCCACAGCAGCTCTGGCACCAGCAGGGCTGTGCTGGCTGACCGGGTACCCAGCTTGATGAACAGCAACTGGACACCAAAGACCCCAGAAGCCTCTACTTTCATCCATTCCCCTAACACGGGTGTATTGCAGTGCCTAAAGACTGCAGCAAATACTGGTTTATCCTCTTCTTACTGTAGAAAGACTGAGTGGCGGCTGCCATCACTGCTGAACACACTTATCATACTCCCGTGAGCTACTCTATTTATTTATTTGAGTCCCACAATGATATGACTTGGTAAATGCATTAAAATATTCATTTCATTAAAATATTAATTTCATTAAACTATTCAGTTCACAACAGCTTCTCAACTATTAATAAGATAAAACTATACTGGAAAAAAATAAGGACAAACAGGTCAGTATTTTAATTACTACATTCTTGAAAACTCCAGACAAACAGCTTATGAGACAGTGCCCATCTGAACTGTTTATGAAATGAAGAAGGATCACTCCAAGGGAGGCGAAACTAATCCAGCTGATAATGGAAACAGCAGTTTAACCTACACGTTTGGAAATGCAGGTGGTTTGCTTCTGTCACCTGGGCAGGCCAGTGTAAGAAACCAGCAGAGACCTGATAATAGCTGCTGGCAGTGGGTTTAATTAGGAGGCATTAACACCAGGGAAGGCCTTGGATATCCCTCCCACTCGTGGTGGCACCGCCGCAGCCTCTGCCCATCGTACGCACCAGCAAGTTCTCCCTGGTAGGGAACAATCAGCTGGGGGCAATGTCTGCCTACCCCCTGAAATTCTGAATTCTCCCACCTCCCATCCAGCAAAGGCCACCAAAGTCAAGTATCTATCTGAAAACGCCTCATTTACCTTTTCTAACACACAACTGCCACCACCAGGCTTCCTCCCATCTCCTCACTGAGCACTTGGCAGCCCTCAGCCCTAAGTCCTCCCTGCAGCCCACCCGCTGGCCTGCACTGCACACACCCTGCCAACACACACCATCAGGCCTACCAGGAACATGGAACTGCAACAGGAATGTTTTTAACAGGCTTGCATCCATCCTCCTGGCACCCAGACTCACCAGACCTCCCAGCACCCCATCAGCTTCAGCTGTGGGATCCCCAGCACATGTGCAGCTAGAGAAATGAGAGAGCGCCCCAGAAAGCAGCTTTGTGCCCTGCACTACCAAGTACCAGTGGCAGGATGATTTTCTCCATGAGCCACTCTCCCCAGTCCCTTGAAAACAAGAAGGAGCAGCCCCCAAGACAGTTTTATTAAAATAATCACAGCCACTGTGCAAACTGAATCGAGAAAAACTGCAATGGAGGCTTTGTGTAGTGCTCTTCTAACCTTCCTTAGGGGTGACCTCAGTGAAAGGCAGGAGGCCTGAAGTTGGCATGGATAACTACAAAAAGATAGAACTACTCTCTCAGCTTCATTCCGTACCAACAGTTTTCTGAACTTCAATCCTACAATGGATTTCAGCTTCCCTCCATACAGCCAAGGACTCTCCACGCTGCTTCAGACCCTAAAACTTCCTTGAAAATCTATTCCATAAGTAACTGCCTCGTTACGACACACCGACGCCAAAGGCTTGTCCATGAATAGGAGATGAAGCTTTTTTTTGTTACTGTCACTTCATCACACTGCACTGTTTGAAGAATTGAGCCTTTGATGCCCATCCTCTGTGACAGACAGGATTCCTCCTTTGCCCTCCCAGCAGGCGAGGGCACCACGCCGATTGCCACATTTCCTACATGGATACAAGAAGAAAACCACTTTCTCCTAAGTTAACATAAAATGGACAGTACTTAAATACCAGCTCCTGAAGGGCAGTTTGGGTACAGTTATTGTGGTGCTTACACAAGCTCTCCCTGGTGGCACCCATCCCAGCCACACCACCTCATCTTTCTCAATCACAGCAGTTTCAGCCACCCTGCTGCTCGAGGCTCATCGTAACTCCAACGTTCCCATTCCCCAAAGCTGGAAGGTACCTACAAATATTTTAAAAAAGGTTGAAGCTTCACTTAGAGCTCCTTCACAAATTACTTATGTATAAGATCAGCTGTAGTCCACTTTGCCAAGAGGTTAAAAACCTGCCCTCTGCACTGGGAAATGCAGGATGCCTAATTTAACTACCTGTTTATTATGTGAAAATGGCCATGTAAACTGAGCTGACACAAACCAAATGGGTGATGAAAATAACAGCACATTTCAAGGAGTGGAAACACAGATGGCTCACTCAAGTCTGCAGGAAGTTACTAATCATCACTCTGTAATACCCTCTGCAGACAGATCTGTGAGCTCTGCAGCCAGAACAGCAACTTCTCGAGACCGATCATCTAACCAGTAGCAAGCCTGGCCACAAACTCCTTCACTTGAACTTGACAGAACACCGAGGAGGAGGTGGTAAAACTAAAAAATGCAGTGGATGAATGAATCATGCTGCATTTGCTGATGTGCAGTCTGTTACTAAGATGACCTTATCTGAAGCAGGAAACAAGTCAGGAGATAAGTCAGACACACTGGAAAATGGAGTGGCCACGTAAGGAGAGTGAACATGATTTTTTTTTATTTATTTTTTTTTTTTAGAACCATGTAGGCAGGTTAACATTAACAGCCTGTGTATCTGTGCTGTAGGAAGAATAGGCAAGATCAGACACAGGGATTATCAAGCAGACCAGAAGGCACACAAAAGAAATGCTGCAGGCAATTACCCTGCAGTTAGAGGAAGGAGGTAACCAAAGAAGTCACCAAGATGTAAAGAGCTGTTCTTGTCTCCTTATCAGCACCTGCTTTGCTGGAAGGGATGGATCCAGCCTTACCATCCTGCAAATATTCCTCAGTCTCTGCCCCAGCCCTGGTCCTCTCACCTCCCACAAACACCGTGTGGGAGCAGAGAGCACTCTGAGCAGAAAGCAGGCAGGTCACTGAGCAGGGGCCAGCCAGGGGCAGGGAACAGATTCAGTTTGACATATAAATTCTGTGGGCCACAACTGTCAGAACCAGAGCAGACCATATTCAAGTCAGACCATAAATAACCAAATTAAAAATTAGCCAGTAAACAACAGGTTAATATCGCTTCAACTTTTATTCCAGGCTACTACCCAGCACTCGGAAGTCTGGAAGAAAAGCTTCCATTGTGTGAGAGGTTTTAAAACACAGTTTGCTCTTGGTTCAGCCAAAAGGGAAGAATCCACTTGCAAAAGTGTTGAAGGCAACCAGAGCAAAGCAGTCAGTAATTAAGAGTAAATAGGTATAAACAGAGCTAGAGGAGCCTTTATATCCTGGTGCTCCATCAAGTTTAAAACAGTTCAAATCCTCATTGAGTTCACAAGTGACTCTTTTGGCACCTTTCCTTACTCAGCAATTCCCCAAAATTCTACACTGTTCTTTATTTATGAAGAAGATAAAACAACTCCTGATTCCTGAGTGACAAGACTACAGCACCAGCCAGCGTGGAGCTGCCGTGCCGCGGGCTGGTGGCAGGGCTGCTCCATCTCCCCCAGGGTCCTCAATGATGCTGCCATGCTCTGGAAAGGGGCATTTTCTCCCACCTACATGCTGCTCCCAGAACTCCCTTCAGCTACTTGAAGCACATCGTCTGTGACTTTTGGTGCTTGGTCATGCAGAGGTTTTCATAGGCAGCTCCCAAGGTCAGAAAGGTGGCCACCCTGGGTCTCAGCTGAAAGACAGTCCCCCAGGGGCAATCTTCTCATGAGACCCTCTGCGTATTAAATAAAGTAGGATGTATCCCAGTCATCACCTCAGACTCCAAACAACAGTCCAGAAATTCAACTTTAAAAGTTTCCATTCAAACTCTGTGATACTCAAAATATCTGAGAGACACAGAATGAATCTTTGATACGAAATTATTGTGCATACTCAGCACACTGCTCCTAAAATATTTCTCAGTTTAAAGCAATATGGCAGTTTGCATAATTTGATGTTGCATTTGCAAACACACACAAGGTGCAAAAGCAACATGGAATATTCTGGATTTCTGACAGTACACTATCAATGCAAGGTGGCTCTTGTACTTTCCTGTCTATTGGCAATAACAAACGACTCCAAATCCATGAAATGCCTAAGCTGAGAACACAACAAAGCTATTAAAAAACCCCTCATTTATAAAGTAAAACTACAGTTCTTGATCCCTGGCATACATACAAACAGTGCATGGAGCTGCACCAGCTCAACGGCAGCACCTGACTCTAGGAAATACTTTCATGCTTTATTATCTACTTCAGTTAAGGTTACTGTGACTATTGCTTAAGAGTGCTCATTCCCACTTCTACAGTGATAAAGGTGATTGGTTCACTGTGAGGTCCTTGTGACATGTGGAGTTGTAGGAGAAATTAAAGATCTCAGCTCTGTTACTCCCCTGCCCAGTGAGACCTGCTGAGGCTCTCAGTGGCACTGCAATAGGTTCTGCAAGCACAATAACATGCAGGATCAGGACAGAAGTCACTATACTCCTATCAATCTCTTCTTGTTTTAATTCTGGTTTTCCTGTAAGATGTTCTATGACTTTATATTCTTCACTAGGTTTGGCTATTATGGAAATGCAATATATGTACACTGGACTTTTAGCAGTACTCCTAAAACTGCTAAGCCTGTTGAATATTTAAACAATTCCTTTCATGAATGGAGACTGTTAATACAGCTTTATTACCAAAATAAACTTACCTTTAGCATGCAGCAATTAATAAAAAATTAAAACACTCATCAGGATAACACAAGATTTAATTTAAACTCTATTAATAAATTAATGAAGTTAAATAAAATACTACGTATTAAATTATGTTTAGGGCTTGTTTATTATTTCACATATTTTCATGCTAGTTTCTTCGTATTATGATACTGAATGCAGATTATTAAAGTACAATCCACTGTGGCAATGTGGACTTATCTGCTTTTCAAGTGTTTCTCCTATAATTCATACAAGCATTTCTCTATCTTCCCAGCATACATTAATGATGTTACAATACAATCTGCATTAGCCACGCTGCTCATATCCCATGAGAACTAACACACACATGCAATTGAAAGGCAGAAATGCACACTGCAGGGCTCTCCCAGACAACAGTTCATTTTCTCAGGTTTTCTTCTTTTACTAAAGTAACACATTTAATGGAATTTCCTGTAAGGAAATTACAATTAATAAAGAACTAAATTACAAATCCATTAGATTTCAGTCACTGCAGCAACAAAACTGAGTTTTCATGAACACTCAGAAAATCCAATAGTGTAACCTCTGGTAAAGCCTGGAAAAGCCCTGAAGGACAAGGCAGTTAGATCAATATTAGTTTATTTTAACTGCTGTGCAGTATGAAGAGATGAGGCTGATCATCTGATGGATTTTATTACCTGTCGGAGAGATAAGTCCTGGTGATAAGAGGCCTGGGACTCCATGGGGCAGAAGCCGTGCGTTCTCTTGTATCGCAACTCCTAGCGAACGCTTGGGGGGTCGTCCTGGCCGGGAGCTGATGGAACAAGAGGAGAAATGAAAACGCATTTTCTCTTTGAAATATTTGCTTACCACACATGCTATTGATTTGTATAAAATACATGAAGCACCAACGATACACAAAAAGGTATTAGAAATTCTTGCCTAGGAAAGAAAGGAAAGTAAGGTGATTAACCATACAAGAATTGTATAGGTTTCAAAGGAAAGAACAATAAACTGCCAAACAGCACCCATCGTTAACACACTCAAGAGCTCAAAGCCACATAAATTACTAGAAAGCTAACATTATTTTTTTTAATCTGCACCACAAGAGCAAAAAGAAAGCAATCCATATTTCTAGCCTTGTTGTACCACTACTTTGCTAATTAATATCATTTTCTTAATACTCCTGTCTGTAAAATGGAGCTCAAGACATTCACGTGCGCACGTAATTCCCTTGTGAAGTTTTGAAATTGCAACTAGATGCACTCCTCAGCTCCCAGTCCAGAGTTTACAGGGGTTGTGGACCACCAGAGCAATGACTATAGGGATGCCAGAGCTGTTCAGATTGAGTGCATCAGAATTTATTAGCTCAGGATGAACACAGCCACGCTGCTTCCAGCTGCCACGCCGACCCAGCTCAGGGCTGCCCAGGCACCTCAGCCTGCCTGCAAAGCACATCCACACGTGCCTACACCAGCCACACAGCAGCCAGCTCTTCCATTACCAAGGGCTTCCCCAACCCTACAGGTGGCCAGAGGAGAGGGGTCACAGCAGTAACTGCTCTGAATTCTACACCACACACCTGCACCACAGAGAACTAAGGGGATGAGAACTTGGGATGAGAAGTTACAGCCCTGAACGCAACACAATCTTCAACCTCGCCTGGCGAATCGTGGCAGGCAGCTGCCTACCTCTGCAATAATGTCACACTGAGCCTTTCCCAAACTGACTGCTGGCCTTTACAAACCACTGGTGGGTTTAATTATTACAGATAGGTTAAACCAGGAGTGTTAGCCCAACCTGCCAGAAACCTCACTGTCCCTTGACCAGTTTAGCAGTTTTTAATCCCAAATGTTTACAGACCTGTTATATTTAACTATTGTCTTCATCTACCTCATTTATCCCTTACATCAGTGTGCATACATGAAATTATCCTACAGCTGCCATCGTAATACAGAGATTTACAGACCCAAAAACCCGTTGAATCAACTCTTCCCCAAGCACAGCTGATAAAAATGCAACCTCCTCCTGTCTGGAGAAGCATTGATGCTTTTCTTTGGTCAAAACAAATTTTACTCTGTTGAATAATAGAGCTCTTGACAAAACATAGCAAAACATTGTATAAAATAACTAAGCTGCAACAATGAATGAGGTTTGAATAGAAAGCATTTCCAAAATGACTTCTAGTTCACAAAGAAATTTAAGTTAACTTCACTCCATCAACTTACAGAGGCAAAGCCCTCCATCAATGTAAAAACTCTGCGTTTAAATGAAGACAACTTCCAGCAACACTACACAGAGGTACCATTAACCTGTTCATTTTTCACAGTGTGCTAGTGTTATTTTGTTTTACTGTACATCAAAGTAGCACAAAATCATTTTTTTTGGTTTATTATTTTATCTCTATAAAACTATTCCCCTCCCTCTTTAGCTCCAGTTTGTCCATTTTCGATTTCATTTTACTCAGGACATTTCCCATTTTTCTTTTTTATGCTTTGAGTTGTTTATCATACTATGGTGGCTATGTAGTAAAGCCTACTACAAGAGCCCACACTCACTAGGCTGTAATAAAGTAGACCTAAAATAAGAGTATTTGAGTTTCACGGGGAGTTAGACACACACATGCACTCTCTGTTAACATCACTGGCTGAAATCATCTACTGCAGGGGAATATCACCTAACAGACAGTACTGTGCTGATATGTGGGGGTTTGAAACAAAAAAGAGTTGGTGCTCTTTTGCTTTACAAGTCTGTGCTTGTACACACGCATGTGTAAGTGGTTAGTTGGCACTGTGTTTGAAAAAACTAACAGCACAGTTAAAATTAGCAGCATTCTCCAGCAGAGGAGCTCAATCAACAAAACCACATAGCATTATCTTCTCAGGCTCAAACACTAACAAAGCTTTGCTATAAAACTCCATACGTTGATAATAATATAAGAAAAAAACCCTATGACTCGTTCTAAATTAGATGTAACTTCAGTTAGAAACTGCTAGTTTATAGATACCTTTTAAAAACATTTGAAGGTACAAGATTTATGATCACGAGCCAAGCCCATGGAGACCAAAACAGAAGTACAATACTTCTCATTAATAAATTCAGTAATCTTATTCTTTTTACTAAATAAATGCAAATAAATTGGCTGCCTCAAAGCCTACACTGATCAAAATTTTATTAGTACCTCTCAAAACCAAAACCAAGTAGCCCTTGGGTCATCAATTACTTGAAAGTTAAGATGAGCAGAGGGTTTAGGTTTTTCCCTGTGTTTACACTGTGGTCACACAGCCGTTCTTGGCATCCTCCCTACCCCTGCAAAACCACTAACTCTGGAAGAGAAAATTGAACTGATCTGAATGTTGTTCATTTTTGTATTTTGTTTGGAATTAAATTTGTCAGGGACTAAATTACATTTTAAGCAGTATATTTGACAGTTAAAATTTATACAGTAAAATGTTGAGAAATTGTTCATTAACGTCTGCTTTTCCTTTATTTTCCACTCCTGTTGAGAGCTAATTTTGTTATTTTTCCTCTGAAAGTTTTCTATATTCCCTAGACATCCCAAGGATTTTTAATTTGAATCAACACATAGAATAAGGCTATTTTTGTGATTTTGTTAAAATTACTGATCATCTCCATCTTTTATAACTCTATTTTACACTCATTATAGACAGCCATATTTCATAAAATCCACATAAAATCATCAACACTACGTAAAATGTGATTAATTAGTGCAAACATACAGCACATCACTGCTGATGTACAACAGCACTCTACTTTTGTGCTTTTAAACATAGGAGATTTACTAGAATCAGAAATGAATTTGCATATTAATCAAGACAAATAAACACGTGGTGATTTAACTAGGAAACTGTTATTTGGATGACAATTTAATCAGCACAGGTTGAGAGGTCCATCACTGCAGCATCCTGTTTCTGCTAAAATATTGATTGCATTACTGATTTCAGTAATGCTTTATTTTACAGGGCACAAATAACCATGTAATTACTCTTTAATTGAATGGTAATTGCTTGCTGGCAATTATTTGTTAAGTTTTGGAGTTTAATTACTAGGTTATTTGTGTTTTGTGAAATAAAATGTTATGTATTAGTAGCCCAAAATATTTTCTGTATGAATGGTCTGTCTAAACTAGAAACGTAAGTTACGATGGTATGAGGCTGACAAATAACACTAAAACTATTATTAAAAGGATCAGATGAATCTTTGAATACTTTCCCTTTACAAAATTAACATTAGCTGTAACGTTTGTAAGATAAATGGAGGAATACTGTACCACAGAAGCATGATTTCCTCTGGGGTCCAGTCCACCATTTAGCATAATTTATCCTGATGTTTTGCTTTTCATTCTCCGGGCTTCTTTAGAGGAACTGAAATAGTATCCTATCCTCTTGAGAGCAAAGAATAAACCAACTAGAAATATATTTCAACAGTACTTCATATTTCTGCAACTGAAGTGGATTACCACCAGCACATTATCTTAGCAGCCTATAAACTTTGTAGGCTTGGCAGTTAGCTAGATAACAAGGGAAAGCATTATGTCTTGCAGTGTCAATGAGATATGACACGTTCTGTGATATATTTATTCCAAGTTGTGATAGATGAGGTACCCGATACTTTGATCGTTAAGATTTGAATTTTACCTCTACACTTTTCATTTTTGTCATCAACTATTCAGGAATTGGCAGCAGGCAGCCTAGCAAGGAGTGCTGATTTTGTTTTTTCAAAAGATATCCAGTTAATAAATTAATTATTGATTCCATGAGGCTTGAGCTGTTTGGTATAAAAATACGCTAGAGTTGTGATTTAGGAAGCTCTCACACGTATCACAGGTTTCTTCAATAGTAATGTATTTTATTAGGCTTAAAGGAGAAATACAGAGGTACTGTATGACGTGCTGCGTAAATTGCTCTGGGAACAGCAGCAGTAACGGGTGCAAGTACTCAGAAGTGAAAAGAAAAAACAACCAGCTATGAAGAACTACAATCTTAGTTGCTTTCCTGAAACCAGAAGAGGAACCACAAATTACAATTTTGCTCTCCTCAAAGATGACGAAGTAGTGACTGTGAAGGGCACTCTTTGCAGCCTTTACCAACAAACGCAGCCTCTTGATAACTTCAGGTAATAAAAGGAAATAATTTTAACTCAAGATTTTTAGTTGTAGCATGGATTTAAAAATAATCTCCTCGCTTTGGCATTTATTACAACATTTCAAAGATGCCAATGGTAGTTAAACTCTACTTGACCTTTCGGTGTTTAAGAAGAGAAGCAAACTCTGACCTCGCAGCAACCTGATTCTGTCTCCTCTCAGCGCTGGCAAACTGATCACTTGTCTAACCATTGCAGGACATTGGATCACCAGCCACATCAAAGGCAACAAGAGCCAATTCAGCAGGAGGAAGAAAGCCACCCATGCAAAATGGGCAATTAACATTAATCATACATGAAGTTGGTTGAGCTGATAACTAGAACCTGGTCCCTATGGCAACTCTCATAAAAGAGTGCCCACATCGGCATGAGAAGAGCCACAGCTCATCTTCCTCGGGCTCAGCACACTCCCTTCTCACTTCAGTGGACAGAGGGAAATTGTGGAGAAAAACTCTGACACTCCACACCAAAATCTTCCCACTCAGTTCCCCAGGGTTTTTCAGTGAGGAAGGTCCTCAACAGCAGCCTCAGTGAAAATGTCAGTGGAGGTTTGTTCCTAAAGTATCACAAATCTGCACCTCTTTTCTGTCATTATGAATTGGTGTCACTGTTAGAAAAAAGACTCCTTAACACCACTGAACTGTTCAGAGCCAGCACTGAAGTGGAATGTCACATCTTCATTAACTTGACCATTAAGAATGGAAAGGAGCACACTGTCACTGTGTTCCTCCTAAAAATCACGGATTAGTGAAAGTCCAATATAGATCTGAGTAACACCACATACACCTCCCTAGCCAAGAATGAGGTTGGTTACTACAGCAAGCGAACGATTCCACTGGCTGGTTTATACCCATGACCTACAGACCCCCTGAACATGTGCCACAAACAGCAAAGGTACTCAACTTACCCCCACATTACAGGTAGAAATAATGCAACTTGACCCTCTTTAGTTATCTCTTACACTGAGTATTGTCCTCATTGAACTGAATCCTATTTAAGCCCAGCTTTCTGTTTTGTCAAGATCATTTTGCATCCTAATCCCATCCTCCACTGTGTGTGGAACCCCTACCACCTTGGTACTGTCTTTAAGTTTAATATGCAAGTATTGAAGTCCCTGATCCAAACTGAAAGCAGTCCCCATGCTCAGGATCTGCTTCCAGCTCACTCTGAACTAAACGTGTATGGCGTGACAGCAAGACCCCAGACAGCAGCAAGTTGGATCCCTGGATAACAAGCAAGGGAGTCAGGCACACCAAGTCCCTTTACCCAGGACATTCCTCAAGTGGCCACCTGAAGATCCTCCGGGGAGCAGAGAAGCCCTGTATTCCAACACCCTCTAAGTTACACCTGTATGCCTATTTTCTAGATGTCAGCTATGTCTTGTACCTCCTGGAGCACCAGCTCCCCTGGCGAGCCAGAGGCAGCCACCCGCCTGGGCAGAGGAGAAGCAATGTTTTGTGCTTTGTTCTCCCTTTTTTACCTCACAGCAAACTCTTAGTTTCCACATTTTCCACAACTGAGTCCAAACATATCTCCGATTAATAATAACAGTGTTGACACCTTCTCGATAAAGATTCATTACTTTTTTTTTGTCAAAGGTGATGGAACAGACAATTTAAGGGTTGACTACTCACCTGACAAAAAGTCTAACTGTGAAGCTATTTTATACTTCATTTACTTAACCTAGTTACAGTACTTCTAACCTGAAATGTTCACAAATCATGACCCTGAAATCACGAGAATAAATAAAATTCTAATGTCTTTAAAGTTCAACTTTGCACATTTTTATTTAGCTTTTAATTTTGTAATCTTTAAGTCACAAAAAAAAAATAATAAATCAACACTTCCAAGCTTTTCTTCTGGGCCTGGGCCTGGAGAGACTGAAGAGAGTGGTGATGTTTTTCCCCCGTTTCACAACTGAAAGCTGACATTCTCTACTTAGTCATTATGTAAATTTAAAAGCTTCTCAAAAAAATTTAAAAAATTATGAGAAGTGATTGGTTCTCACCTAAGAAAGTTTCAAACCAAAAGAGGATTTTTGAGATTTAAAACTTTAAATAACTCTTTCTGAATTACCTGTGACTGTGCCTGCAGATATAAAAGTGCCTCAACACTCCTAGTGTTAATTTTTTCCCGTCAAATAATGCTCGTCACAGGAAAAAGGGGGATAAATCACCAAATTTCAGCATTGTGGTGATTCACAGCTGCAGACAAGATGAAGGGCTTACCTGTGTAACACACTGCACCAGCTCAATTTAAGGGTTTGTCAGGAATGAAATTGGAGGCGTGACTCCAGCACACAGACGCGTACACACACTGATTTAATATAACGACATTAAATTAGTAACTGTAGCAGTGAAGATGTAGTGGCACTGATAAAATACAGCTCACTTAGCAACTTGAGATCATACACAGCTGGACAAAGTTCCTGCTGCTGTGTCTTTACTACTATTGTTACCCACTCTACCTAGATTAAACCTAGCAGGAGGGGGCCTGTCTGTGCTGGACTTGTGCCACTAACTACATAGCCACAACCACAAATTCAAATTACAGACTTGTTGTCAAAACAATGCTCACCCAAGTTGTCCAGCTAAACCAAATATGAAAGTGCCAGAGCTATTGCCAAGCATATAATGAGCCTTGCAAGCCTCAGTGCAGCTACTCAGATAGTTCTGCTTTGGTTTCGAATCCAGTGAAAGCTGTGAACCACTGGAGATGAGAGGCAATATTACTGGGCAATTTGCATTATGGCTATTTTTTTACTTTCCTAAAATATCCAACTATTCAGCATGTAGAAGAAAGCCACTGAAAATGTTTTTAGGATTATTGCACCTGTATGTGAAAGCTCAGCACTGATGTAAATGGATGTTGAGGCAGACACTGGGGTCAGCATGGGAACAAACACAGCTCTGCTCCCAACAGCCTACAGCTGATGTTGGCCAAGGCAGAGAGCAAAGATTTTACACGAGCAAGCCCTTAATGCTTGTCTTTCTGAAAGAGCCACAGAAAACATCAGTAATTCTCTTTCAGTAAGCCTCAAGTCCAGCATATGGACAACCACACAGGACCACATAGATCCCTGCTACCTGCTGCTATTCGCTGCACGTCTGTTCAGAGCCTGGTGGGCTTCCTTCCCCCACTGAGAGCTCAATTTCGGGGCTGTCAGCAAGCTCTGCCCCGGGCTGGAGGATATCCCTTAGCCCAGCCATCACTCCTGGAGGACACAGGTCCCAAAACCAGGGCTGCAGGACTGAATCATAGACTCTCTCTTGGGAAAAGGAACATGTGAGGGCCTCCTGGTGACAATGAACACTCTCAATCTCACCTACGAATAAAATACTTGAATGAGAAAATGATCTGGATAAAATCTTCATGATTTGACACAAAGACAAAAGAATAGTATTGAACTGAAAATGGAATGAGAAAGGGCAGGAGGAAACTCACTGTCATTCCTGTAGCTGAACAGCACGTATATTGTAGTGTTCAGTCCAACCCAGTGCAAAGATGTGCCAAGTTACACTGAAGAGCTATGAATCTGCTTTCCTCTGGGTTAATTTAGCACCAATTTTTTCAAGCACTTTTATAGTTTCCACATACATACTCTACAAATATCTGCACGGATATTTTCCAAGCAGGGAATCGCCATCTATTACAAATACTCATGATATGTCATATGTGTCTGAATTATATCAGATCCTTACGAGTTTTACTGTTTACCTGCATCTGAATTCAATGCCAATTTAGGGGAACATTATTACAAAGAAAGGTTTTTGAAATACTGCTGTTTTCTGTTGAGCTGTATCTTAGTAAGATGCAACTCAATGAAACTTGTAAAAAATGTGACTGTTTAAGCCTCTTATCTATGGACAGAAACCTAATAGCAAGTACTTGACGTATTTACAGCACAGAGTATCACATAACCTGCCTGAACTGATAGCTAATTCTGTAACAGTGGTATATTGTAGTGTGGGGGGACAATATTTTCACAGCAATTCAACTTTGATGCAACAGGAAACTACTCCTGCTTTAACTGTTTTTAATCTCTGCATTACAAGTTTCAGTGTTTTCACAATTTTGCAAAGACTCTTCAGTTAGAAAACAGAAATTCATCTCTCAAAGAATAACAAATCGAAGAACATAGAAACAGTCCTCTGTATCACCCTCTGCACCTATAGCCACGCTGAAAGGAAGAATTGTTCATGGCAATCAAAAGGAGCCTCTATGATTAGGTGATTGTATCCAGAGGTAAACATTTGAGGGCTAACCTTCACAACATGGAAAATACCCTTTAGTTAGCTGGTGGTCCTGGAACAGTAAGAAATTAAGCAGGCAGTATAAGTAGCCACACTGCTTCACCATTACCTTTGCAGATTTTGTGACTATTAGTATTTAATTTGTTAGCTACAGAGACAGACCAGGTTATTATTTCAACTGCAGAAGTGCAAAAGAAAAAGGATTTTTAAACAACCAAACACAAACCTTTAGGACCATGAAAACATAAAAAAGGCAGAAGTAAAACTTTCAAATTCACAATTAATTTGTCTTTAAAATCATTCTGTTATCCTAAGATGCTAATGGGAATGGGACTGTACAGTGAACCCCATTTAAACAGCCCGAGCTGTCAGTGAACCCCAAAGGTGCAAAGAGAAAGCACTGACCAGGATGATCAGAGCTGACCCCACTGACGTCCCTCCTGCATCTGGGGACACCAAATGCCAGTGCCTCCGTTCATGGTTCAACTGTTCACAGCTTCTGGAAATACAAGTGTCTAGCGAGGACTGCAGGGGGAAGCTACCAGGTAGAGTAAGCACCTGCACCGAGCTGCAGAGCAATCTCTGCTGTGCCATGAGTTCATGGGATGCTCTCAGTGCCTGACCACCCCTCCCCTCGCTCCCCAACATCACCTCAGACACCGCTTTGGTGGGTAGCTCTGTGGCACCAAGGATCCACACCAGTTTAAGTCCAGTCTCTGACCTTCCAACTAAATCCTAGCCATGATTCTGGGGTTTTTTCAGACTTAGAAAGGACTCCTGTCCTGTGAGCTAAGGAGTGCTCCTGTCTGAGCACAGAGCCCCGGGTTGGGCTCACACTTTCACTAGCACAGCTCTGGGAGAGCCATCCAGCTCCCATTTTAAAGGCCTTAAGCAATGAATTACCCACTGTATCCTTAATTTTTTCCCAATAATAAATCAATTTTATCTAGTATTGAACAAAAATAATAAACACAAATAATCCCTCACCTTCACTGCTGTTGCCAGGCTCCTCTCTCTGGGACACGGGGTATTTTGTAACCATTTCCCTGTGCCCAAGAGCACACTCCACACAAACCTTCTCCACACACATGGAGTCACAGCCTGAACAAATAACACCTGAGTATTTTTGGCAGTAAATCAGCAGATAATGCTCCAAGGCCTTTCGCTGTGTGCTGGGCCCATGTCCTGGTGCTGAGGGGGCCGCAGGGGCCTCTGCCCCGGGCCGGACACAGCCGGTCCCAGCTGGCTCCGCGTGGGCCCCCACAGGGCACGGCCAGGCCTGTGGGCAAAGGAGGCAGCACCTCTGTGGAAATGGGACCTCCCTGTGCCCACCCCGAGCCACCACGGGTGGCACACGAGGGCCTGTGCTGCTGGACACGGCACAGCTTCAGCACAAGGGCACGAGAGAGCCTTGATTTTACCTACAAACACACAAAAGCCAACAAACCAACCCCGCACTCTCATTGCTTTTATTATTATTTTAATAAAAGTTTTATTCTAGGCTAAAGAAACGTCGGTGTGAAGAGAAATGGTGAACGGTGAATTCTGGAGCTTGTCCAACAACCATTCCCATCACTTCTCCTGGAAGTGACTGAAACACCACCCCCAAGGCACGTGGCATCGCCTCTGCCTGTCCTGAGGGCACTCACACAGGCAAGGCTGAAATAAATTTTAAGAAATAAAACTCTAAAGGGAAGGATGGCATTAATCTTTTAAAAAAAAAGTAATGTGATGGAATTAATTTAAGGAAAGTACCTGTAATCACTTTTTTCCAGGCAGCAAAGTTAGCAATATTATTATGAAGGAGTAAATGCCTCAACCACACAGAATAAAAGGGCAGCTTTTGTAAGGAGCAGCTGGGTATCCGAGACAGGCTGGGATGGTGGCTGGAAGGTATCACCTCTGGAAGCCTCCTGACCTCAGAGATTCTGACTTTTGGGACAGGCTTAGGAACAGACCCTAAAACGCCTAACAAATAGTTCTTGAACTCAAAACCTCTCCAAAAGAGATCAGGGATCTTGCCCTCCAAGGTGATTCTGAATCTGCCTGATTAAAACGATATGCTAATAAACTTAATTTGTATCTCAAGCAAAACCTTTGCACCGTTTATCTCAATGCTGCTGCACAGCTATTGGAAAAGGTATTTTCTTGGAGAACATCACATCAGGACTGTCACAACTACGAACAGCTTCAGGGGTCAGCAACAGGAGCTGAAGCTGGAGGAGAGGCAAAAGAGGAGCATCTTGATGCACAAGAGATTTATGATTGATTTTTTCTCTCTGTTAGCCCAGTCTAAAACCAGAGTAGTAATATCAGTTATGTTAAGCACAATTTACCCCGCGGAAATGCTAGGAACTTGCCATATTCTGTGCACTCGTACGCACAGACAGACACAGAAGAACTTTACCTCACTAAAGACTCTTGATAATCACAGATGATTGAAATGATTGTGTAAACAAACCACACTGCACTCCTTGGGTCAACCTCAGAGTTCACTGAATGAGAAGGAGTACGTTTCAACTAGAATCTGTAACTCAACTGCCTACCAAAAACATGGATTCAATAAAGACACCGGTTTCATGATATCTAATTCCTCCCTGACCTCTCCCCACCACAGTCTGTGAGCTGTGGGTCTCATTCCCTCCCCTATGTGATTACAGCATTGCTCTCCCTTCTTGGTAATATTCCCTCTGCTCCACAAGTAACCTTCACCCTTTCCCTCCCAGGTGGTGTAACACATTCATACACCTAATTCAAGTGAGAATAATTATAGTTAGCTTCAACTACTACTTATTTTTTATATGACTTTGAGAAGTACTTTTCTGACCAAAAGCTTGTCTGTTTTTCTGTTGACAGCTTCCCAGAGAGAAAAGCTACACTCATGAATCCTCCTCACCGCAGTTACAACTGGTTTGCCACTGACAGAGAAACACAATGTCATTTTGTAAATGTGGTTTTTCAAATCGTCTATAGACTCTGCCATACACAGTAAGAACTGGAAGCACCAACCCACAGAAAAGGCCAAAATCGGTTCAGGGCACTGAAAAGTGGCACAAATTATTCAATTTTCAAGGATTTCCTGAAATAAAGTATTTTGATACAACAGTTTATCAGACAAGTTGTACCTGCTGTTGGGTTTTTAACGGGATCTCCCTCCAGACTGGAAGGTTCGTCTCTCCCCAAAAGTACGTGGTATGTGTTCACTCACCAGCACCCACTTCTGCTCCCCTCAGTTTCAACAATCAGCATTTAACTTGGCTTTGAGAAGACAGAGAAAATGTAAGATGTGTGTTGGTTTTATAGCAAGAGGTTGTGTAAGTACAGCCCTGCTTCTCCTTGGGTGAACACAGTCCTGCCACCGACTCCGACAGAATCGCAATCCCACATCACACGAGCAACTCCCTGCTCCTTAGTGAAGACGTTTTTTTAAAAAGCTGTTGAAAAAGACTAAAAGAATTCAAGTAAAAGAGTGTTTGTAACCAGATTTCCTGGAGATAAATGAAAGACATACGTTTCCATGGCTGCCAGCCTACTAAATTTTGCAAGCATAAATATTTACCTAGGACTAGGGGCTGGGGAAATCAGGAAGAAAACCACCATCTAAACCCTTCAAAGTTTAAATACTGTAACACAGAGGTCATTATTTATAAATAGAAATAGAGAACATATCTTTCCTATGTATATTTCTATCAGGCTTTTCATCCACTCCATATGCTTTCTACTATTACCATTCTTACACCAGAAAATAATTTTGATGTCACTCTCTCCCCCTATATGCATTCATTTTCTTTAGACTTTCTTGTGGTTATTGATTTCCTGCTTTGTTGAAGTGGCTTTGTTTCTTTCTCAGCAGGCTATCCATTTTAAAACAACAGTTGTTCAACAAATAAAAAAATTATATTCTAAAATTAAATTAGTTTAATCTTCATTTATTTTTATCTGAGTTAAATGCAAGTGACACATTTCCCCTAGAAAAAGGAAATACTTAATGCCTCCCAGCATGCAAAGCAAAACAAGTACAATTTTTCTTTTCTAATAAGACGTATTTATTTTTCTGATTGGAAACATGAAAGAAAAAGTAAAGTATAAATAAAGCCTCTTTTGTATTCTTATGTTGTAATCACTGCTGTGGCCAGTGTTTTAACATCAACAAAAGAGGATTTTCTGGTCCAGAGCCAAATTCATTGAAGTCCTATCTTGCTACACTCAAAATCACTAAAAGAGCCCTTTTTTTCTTTCCGTTCAAGTGGGATCATGCTCCAACACTGTAATCATCTCTCCTGCTAAGCAGAGTAAGTTTGCCACCCTCTACCACTGGACCAGTCCAAGATACACAGATTTCTCATTTGCTGTTCTAGCCTCATCTTCCTTATCACCATGTCTGTAAAGAAAAAGCTTGTGTCCTACTGCTCATGCACGAGAATCTGTTCAGAAGCAATAGGTTTATATTCTTCATCCACTTAGTGAATAAAAACTTATAAAACACCTCCCGTATTGAGTATATTCTTCTGTTTAGGGAGGGACATTTTCTTGAAGGACTCACGGGGTAACTGTGGTGCCAAAGAGCAGACAGAGGATTCTTCAATGCATTTAAATCAGGTGGACACAGACATAGGACTACAACCTCCATAGCTAAACTGGCAGAAGAACAAGAACCAACGCAGTCGAAGACTCAGGTGGGAAGATCACATGGGGACTGCACAGGCGTGTGTCTCTAAATTATTTTGTAGGTGTGTGATGAATCAGAATAACTTCAAACTTTCCCCTCTTTTTAGATTACAGCCATGCAGGGAGAGAAGAGAAACAAGAGCAAGCAACCCAAATGGCTGTGTAAAGTAGTCTACTGAACACTGCCACACACAGCTTAGAAACACTGCACACCCCACATTCATTCACATGAGATATTCAGGAATCAGCTATCCATGTAACTCTACTGAAGATGAGGGTTACAGGAAACATGTACTGACCCCCTGGAATCCAGTATGTGATAGTGTGACACCAGAATTTGTTGCATATCTGTTATCTAGGAATAACACATCATAAATAGAGCAAATGCCATAAGCAGCTTCCATTGGGACACAATCCTGTGCCAAGAGGCTGGGAAGGCAGGACAGAGAGACAACCAAATGGATGGAGACAACTCAGTACCTCCAGGGGCTCCGAATTCTTCACTGTCAATTATTCACTGCCTTTAGAGTCAGATTATATACGGAAGAGTGGAGAATCTGACTTCAAACTACTCAATGTTGTACAAGCCTTGACTGACCAGGTATTAAATGACAATCTTTTGACATGGAAACACCTGCTAACGAATCTACACACAGCAAGTCAGTTCATTAGATGAGAATTTTTCTGACAAACACACACAAGCAAACAGACATTTTAACTGAACAAAGTGTTTCCTATAAACCACGTGAAGTATTTCTCCAGCATGACACATGACAGCAATGTCTGTCAGGTATTTACAACCTTTTTAAACTGTCAGCAATCCTCAAACCTAAGTGGTAAGCAACAGAGCTGGGTCATTTAACCTTGCAGCAAATAAATAATTGTAATCATAATAATCTAATATATGGTAATTTCATGTGTAGACTCCGAAGCATTTTCTGGCGATCGATGTAATTATAGACAGAGAAATGCAGATCTACAGGGTGGAAATCACCCTGAACTGCAGGTAGAACACTTAATCCTGAATGCCCAGCGTTTGACACTTACAGTCATGAATTCCAACTGAGTTACAATACTTGTGTGCTACCCCAGGAGCTCACACAAGCTTGGATCCCTCACACAGTCCATAACCATTCTCTGTACAGTAACTGGTGGTAAGTTTACAAAACCCTACGCAGGAAAAAAAAAATCGTCTGAGTATGCAGACTAAATTTTAAAAGGAAATAGGTTCTGAAAAAGTTTGCAGGATATAGGAAATGAAAAGAAAAACAGTTTTCATTCAGTTTCCTGTTTAGATGTATGGATAGATTTGACTTCAAATAGATGAGCCACACAGAAGTTTAGTTTATAAGGGTCAGATGGTAACAGTTTCTGTTTAATCCTTGATTTACATTAACTTACAGGAAAATTAATGATTTTAAACCGGCATCAAAGTGAGGTTGTTTTGTTCATGTCTCTAACCTTGCTTGAGGAACAATTGTTTCCTTTAGCTGTCTTCCAGAAAGTTGGTGATGGTGTTTAACTTAAACTACTCACTTAGCCTTCAGGCACAGCGTATTATGAGTTGTTTTTCAATGAACATTAGCCCCTTAAGAGTGCAAACTCTTTGACAGCTCTCTTAGATTCTTGTGCTTACTCGAGCATCTCCCAGAACCACTCTTCACAACCACACACATTATAATTTACGCATTAAACCAGCAAGTTTTCACCTTAGGTCTGTTGCCAAGAATAATCTTTCAAAACTCTTTTATCTTTTTTTGTAAGAGCATAACTACAACGTGCAATTAACAGCCAAAGAAAGGTCTTAGGAAAACTCTTAGAGCAATATTGCCTATTTTAATGCCTCAACCAGATGGTGATTTAAAGAGAGCGATTTATAGAAAATAAGTAAAAAGTCACATTTTCAGTATGGAATGATACGTCGAGTGTAAAATTTGAGATATTAAATTGAGAGTGAGGTCTGTCTAACCACCAGAAGTGCTCTTAAATTTTTTGTTTTGCTGTTGGACGGACAAAGGACTTGTAAACATCATTAGTGATATGCATCAGTACAAAAGCATGGAGAGACCATATGCAAAAAGAACTATTTATTGCATTTTTTCCGTGAACGGAGCCCATCCAGTAACTGATTTTCCCCAAGGATGAATAATATGCTCATTTTTGTCTTTTGTTACAACTTGAATTCGTACAGTCTAATCCTGGAGTCTTTTCCTCTAAAAATACAGGTGCTTCCCTTTTACTAATTAAACATGAGTACTGTGTAATTGTTGACATTCTCAAATTGGTGTAATCACCTTGCACTAAATGGCTGACAGAATTTCCAGCTTAGCTTTATTCCAGATAACATTCAGATATTTTTTAAAGCTGTAGAGAAGTTACGTAAGAAGACTTGAAAACGAACCAGCTGCATTATTTTACAGCCAGGCCACAGTGCTTTAAAGTATCTGTTTGGAACTAATTAATGTAGGAGAATTAACAAATACACCACACAACAAACTGACTGACTTGATAATAAACTCAACTGCTTCACTTAATTCCATGGCAATGGTCATCTGGACTGCTCTTGTTCACACAACTTGATGTGTTCCACTATTACCAGCCTCTGGCATTTTAGATATTTAGATTTTCCTTACATAGTCTTACAGATTGTGTTGAAACTGGAAAGCACTGTTCATCAGCAAGAGGTATTCAGATGTCTTTTAAAGCCTCTATTCCAGAGACACTTAAGTAACTATGAACAGAAAAAGTCACCCCGCACTGCAACCAAAATCATGAGGGGACAGCTTCAGTTCCGTATCAGCAATAAATAAAAACGTACTTATCACCTTAGTGCAAAAATTTACAGCTGCAGAAGATTTTGTTTCTAAATAGTATTTTTAACTAATCATTTTCCTTTTTATTAAAAAATGAACAAACAAGCAAAACATGAGTTCAAGCAATGTAATTAGCTTCCAAGCCAATTAATTCTTTTCCCTTAATTTTAAAAATAGCTTTTACCGAAAAAATACTTTAAAGGAGTTCGGATAAAGTAGCATGAAAACCTGTTCTATGTTAGTGTCCAGTCTAGGTAGGTAATTACTGACCTGGAGAAATAACTTCTGCTCCTGATAAATAGTTAAACAACTACAAAGAGAATGATCTCTGGCTGATGACGGCACACAGTCGCATTGCCATCAGGAGAATAAAATCTCTCTAGAAAAGAGAATTGCAGAATTAATTGATATATGGGGGGAAAAAAGATGCAATACCTTTAGACTATAATTTAAAAAGAAAAATCAACTAACACAGTGCCTTGTTCTAATAAAAGATTAGTATGGATGTGAGCGCTCATGGACTGAAGCAGAGTGAATGATGGTATGGAGAGGGGTTACCTCCAAGATTCAGCAATAAATTGATCCGGTTCTAACTCGATCTAATATCTTCATAAAGATTCTAAAAGGAAAGTGGAAAAGTTGAAACAAAACCTCACAGAAGAGATGGTGTTGACAGGAAAGGGGAAACATTACAAAAACCTCCAGTGAGATCCGAAGGAAGAAAAGCAGCTTAAAAATTAATTCAGTTTTTCTAAAAAGCAAAATTAATGAAGTGTGGAAAATAAAGAAAACATAGCTCTCAAAAAGAGAGGTAACATCTGTAATGTTAATATGCTGAGAGACATTTAGGTGTTGTAAAAGATTGCAAATTAGGCAGATGTGATAAAACAAGGAAAATATCCAACTTTGTGCTGGGCTGCATGCCTAGACACATCATGTCAGGAAAGGAAGAAATTGCCCTGACTCATCTGCTCCTCTATGGCTATACCTGGATCTGCATGCGTATTTCTAAGCAACCTAATTACAAGAAAGATATTACCAAGCTAGAGGGAATTGAAAACACAGCAGTCAAAATGATTAAGTCATAAGAATGAGCTGATTTAAAATGAAAGATTAAGATTTACATTACTGTGTTCTAGGTGGTAAATAGCAGATGTGAAAAGAATGTTCAGAATAACACATCTAAGCAGATCTTGGCTTTTTTTCCTGTGATCCAACGGCGCTGTAGAGATCAACAATTATCATTTTTAAACCAGAAATTATATAAAGGCACAGAACACCCCAAATCCCTGCGGGCCAGCTGTGGGGCAGAGCTGGGAGAGGTAAATGAACAGGTTAAGGCTTCGCTGCCCTGATTACACAACTCCGAAAATGGGCTGCTACAGAGACTTCCCCACTATTTCAGTATATTCAAAGTATTTTAGATTTAAAATGTGTAGCATAGAGATTTGCACTGGGCACATTGTTTTGTAATGATGTGGAACAAACTTGGTTCTCCTTCTGAGAACAGCGATGCTCACACCACTTTGAGCTTTCCCCCTCAGTACTTATTGCTCACTGCTGCTTCTTAGCTTTAATTGTTCAGCTTTCCCTTAAGCAAATATTAACGACAGAACAAATGCCTTAGCTAACTAAAAAGGTTATTTTCCAGTGATACTTAAAAGAGCACAGTTATTCTAAAGCATGACTCTGCCGTGACTAACTGACATTAAAAGAAGTATAAAGTACATAACTTGATTCTTTTTCTAATACTTCAGAAGCCATTTATTTTCAAATCACATAAAATCTGCCTGGGATGAAATTCTGCTTAGGTTGCACTGTTGTAATCTCAAAGGAAAATGTAAAAGAACATTTTTTTCAGTAATTCATTGCAAACCCAAATTTTTTTTCCAGGAAATCTGAAAGTTTGGTGCTCGGTAAGCATGTTCTCATGGTGTTTATTTACTCATTGTTTTTTGTTGTCATTGGATGGAAACATTTCCTAAGAAAAAGAGAAAAAGAAAAATTGTGAAGCCTTGAATTTTTTTTTTCTTATTTTCATTTCTTAAAACATGCTTTATCTTTAATATTTATATATATATATATATATTTTACATTTTCCACCACTAGCCTTTCTATGTTTCAGACTTATTTTTAACTTGACTTTTTCAATCTTGTGATTTAAAATAGCTTTCAATCTATGGATCTGAGAGAAAAGGGAACAGAAAAAAAAATGGTTGCTAACTACCACAAAGCTCTGTCTACAAGAAACAGTAAAACACAATTTAAACAGTTTAAACTTAGGGGGCTGCACCACTTAGTGAGATTATTTCTCAAACTTTTGGCAACTCCTTCCACTTCTTGTCCCCTAATAAGGTGACATTCTCCCTCAGCAATTTTTTAAAAGGAGAGATTTCTGTTTGATATCAGAAACGTTTCCTCATTGAACCTCGGAGATCTCTCGGTTGTATGTAGTCTACAAGCCTACTTCAAGAAATTCTTAGTCCTTAGACTCAATAATAAAAAAGCAGCAAATCTAGAGATTCTGTTTATTTTTTGGCATTAAAAAATACTGTAATTACAGCAACTGTAAGTTTATTCTTTCATCTGTTATCATGGTTTATGCAACAGCCAATACTTTCAGATAGTAAGTGCTAATACTGATAACTACACATCTTTCCAACTGCCATGTACAAAACAGAGGAACTAAGTGAAACCAGTTGACCAAAGGCTGTGGTTAAGTACTTGCACCAAAAAAACGAAAAAGAAAATAAAAAATGCAGCTTATCTTGCAGATTGTACTGAATTTACAAGAGGGACCCGATTTGCAGTTGTGCTACATTAGGAGTAAAAATTAAAATTAAGAAAGCTAAAAACAAAGCTATTTCCAACAAAAAGCCTGTGCAATACAAGAGTAAAAATATATTTCCTTCTACATTAACCCTTCTACTCAACACCTGCCCCAACCGATCAATATTTCACAACTATTTGCCTCTAGAGCATCCCCCCAGAGCCTCTGCTCTTGGCCTCACACCCACCACACAGCCACAACCCCATACTTCCACTGGTGGGAAACTTCTCATCCCAACTGCTTTCCCAGACTAGTATTATGGTATCAAAGAGGTGAAGAAAGAGAAGAATGACCTAGTTTCTTCAAGACTGATACTCTTGGTCCAGCAAGACACCAGAAGACCTTTGTAATGAACACTACCCGTGGTTCTGCTGACTCCAGCTCAACTGCTGCCGCCTGCTGTAACTTCAGCAACTGCCCAAATCACTTGCTGGGTCCAGGGCAGGATAGTCTGTCCCTCCTAGGATCAGGGAAATTAGGCGCATGCTATTTATACTCTGGTACCTCGAAGTCTTCTACACATGTAGATAATGTCCATTAGCTGCTCTGATGGGCCAAGGCAGCCACGCTGGGATTTGGCTTTAACTGCCTTGACAGAAACAATCAATTCATTGCTTTTGGGGTGACCATTAAAGCAACAGTAACTGTCAGAATGCTTGTTTTTAGAAGTTTAAGGTACTTCTCGAATGTGAAATATTAAATCAAATATTTATACTGGCTTTAACTTGGACACTTGCCCATTTTAAACATAAAGGAACAACTGAACTAGTTGCACTAATTATTCCAACTCCAACAAGTTTCATGGCACTTTTACTTGGTTATCATTATCATTAGATTTATCTAACACAGTCCCTAAAATATATGCGATATGTATAGCTTTTGTCCAGTGACAGTTTGTTAGAAAAACAGTAAATAATATGTTTAAAATTAGGATTTTGTCCCCTCCTAAACTCTCACAAAGACAGCAGCCAAAAAGCTGAGTAAGTCAGGGTGCCTTTGAAGATATTTAATTAAAATCTAATCCCACATTCTTAAAGGCTCACATAAATTAAGCTGTCATTCAGGAGATTTATGCATTCGCATTTGCATATTACATACAATTCATCAATTACTCCTGTTTGAAAGCAATGCCTTTCTGCAGGAGCGGGGCTGCCAGCGGTGCCAAGAGCCGCGCCGACCGCACCTCGGAGGAACCCGCTTCCATATGGCTCCTCTCCCTCTGCCGCCACACACCGCCCCGAGCGCGCTCACCGACACCTCGCTGGAGCACCAGGGATCCTTTACAGCTCCATCTGTCAGCTAAACACCAACATTCTGGGGAGTCTTGAAGCAACCAGATCAGAGAGACAATATTCTTCATGCCATAGAAGAAAGGTTCCCAGAACAGCCGCTAAGCCACCCGGTTCTGCTGGAGGAAGCTCACCCCTCTCCTGGGTTCTCTCAAACAGTAACACATTCAGAGCCCAGAAATTTTCCCAGTATTTATAAAATATTCTTGGCCTATCTGAACCATGCTCCCTCATCCTACAGCTACCTTCTCATGGGTGTCCATATATCACAGCTTAATATCATTTTCCCTACTCATACACCTGCAGTCATATGATGACAGGATGGCCATAGCTGTAATGAAGATTTCCTCTGAGAAACCACAAGAACATGACTGACATGAGAGTGATAGGCCCAGAAAATACATGAGAACAAAAATAATCAAATCCAGTACTGACTTACATACCCTGCTTCTACATCAGTTCTATTCCCTTTTTTTTAGGCTTAATCCTTGACCATTAAGCATCTAACGCTGGAAGCACAAGGTAGCTTATGACTTGAAAATTAATCTTGGAAACAAATTTCTTCCTTTCACACAAGATTTTATTAATAAAAACAATTGGATAAATATATGTATTAGATTAATTTTTAAATGGCTTGTCGGAACTGTGGGGGAAGTCTCAATAAAACCTCTGGTACGCATTTATATTGATCAGGCACAGTTTCATATAACTTTGCTATCTGTAGATCGTGGAGTCTCTGGAACAAGCTGTCAGTCCCTTGGTAAGGATTTCCTGGACATCCAACACCCCTGGCAGTGGCTGCAGGCAAGAGCAACAGCAAATGCAATGTCCCTCCTTGGGTTGTTCTTTTTTCCTGGGAATGTTGTTGCTGTTTGAATTAACAAACTCATTACAGATGTACCAAGGGACAAAACTGCCAAGGGAAGGTGTTTTGTATGGTACTCAAACAGCTCTGGCAACCAAGCACTGACCTGCAACACATCAGCTAGCCCAGCCTGAGATCCTTCAGAGCCAACACTGCTCACTGCACCAAGCACAGTGCATGAAGCCACCCAACTTCACCAACTGCAGCCTCAACCAGGTCTGAAATTCACCCTTCAGCTGGTGAAAGGCCAATGCAATAACCACTTGTTGCCCTATCCTGTTACCAAGCCGCTGTTCATCTTTTACAGTCCTTGAGGTTTTGCTCCATTGATTGTATTACTCTTATCACTCTATTTAAACTAGCCTATTATTTATGTTCTTCCACCACGTTTTTTAAAAAAACTTTAAACCGTTTGTTTCTATCTCTTGGCTGCTACTGAAGCAATTGCATAACATTTAAATGCAGAACAACTTATGAATATCTTTAACTTATTTATAAGTCTGCATAAAATGAGTCAATGGAATAAAGGATAAATACCACAGCTGAAGGTATTGATCTTCTCAATGACTCCTGCCACCAAGAAGTGGTTCGGTTATACCACACCTCTGAAACACTCTGCTGAAGAGCTGAGGCATCCTGAGGCAACCCTAGAGGTCGATGCTGTCCATTTCTTAACTTTCCTTGAATAACAGAATACTTCTACATGCTTCCAGCCTTCTTCCCAAGCACTGGGTTCACTTTCACAATGCAAAGATACCCCTCTTCAAAATTTCACCTGCCCTACGTTTTGAGCTATTTGGCTGTTTCAAAGGAGACCCAGACAAGGAAATGCAGTTATGTTCTTTTTCATACACTCAGATGCTTTGTTTATATTATTTTGGAGCTTTAAATATGCTTATTTTTCATATTAGAAGTCAGTTCCTGTCTCTCCCGGAAATCTTTTGACAACTGAAGAATCAGTGGGGTTGTTAAAATCACAAGAAAGCAACCTTGACACAAGTGATGGGGAAAGAGAGCTTCAAGTTCACGCTTCTCCACAGCCTTGATTTAACGTTGTCTTTTGTTAACTCTCTTTTAACTTGAATTTTAGAGAAACTGCTGGGTGGGAAGTGAAGGAAAAGTAATTGTTTCTACATCAGTCATCACTTCAAGATTATAAAGATTGCATCTCAGAAAAAAATGTACACATTCCTATAGTACTAGTGTAATAGTCTGGGGAAGAAAACGTGTGAGATGCTACAACCAGTATAACAAATGGTTTTAAACCAGTTTAAATTAGCAGAAACCCATGAAAACTCCCACTAGTGACACAGGGGAGGTCTGGAGTCTCTTGACCACACGACTGCCTCCCATCGCCTCCCGGGATGCGCTCAGCACCCCACACTGCATCTTCTCCAACCCGCTCATCTCACTAAGCTGTGTCACTACTCTCTTGATTGACTGACACTTGAATGGTGTTTTATAAACAGAATAGATAATAATGGCATTTCTCTCTGGGCGGGGCATTTATCTGTGCTTGTTCTGTGATGACTTGTCACAACACAGGAGGGGCACAGTCACTCACACGGCGTGCAGTGACACCCAGGAAGCTTCAGCGTACACGTGGGATCCACACACAGCTCCACGCTCACACAACAGCTGCACCTGGCAGAAAATCTGAAGAATTTGAAATAGAAAAGTGTTTTTCTAACAAATCGGTATTACTTATTTGTATAACTATTAAAATGCAATTATAGGCACTGCATGTAAGATGACAAAACATATTCTAAAATGAATCTGTAGGATGATCAATAGACAGAGGCTACCAATACACCAGAGGCACAAACAGCATCAGAACTAGGGGACTTAATGCATTAATTGAATTAATGACATTGACAGTCCTGAGAGCATCCCTATCCTGCTGTTGTAAGAAATCCCAGGAACATCTGTCCCACAGTAGCTACTAAATAATGAGTTTATTATAATCAAAGTTTGACATAGTTTATGAAGTTGGCATCGTGGGCTCTCGTGTGCACGTGTGCGTGGGACGTCGGCAGAGAGCTCCGTTCATCTCACATCTCTCTGTGATCCCTGCGTTCAGTTTAACAGGAGAGAACCTAACCAACTGTGGCTCTCCAGTGATGTTGAAGATGAGAATGGGGGAGAAAGGTCACTGCCCAGCATCCCTCAGCAGGCAGCAGCATTTGCAATCAGCCCTGAGCTTGGCACTCACGCTGGGAGCTTTGTCCTTCTGCCCACTGGGCACCTTCAGCCCTGACCCACCTCGCCCACACACCCTGCTTGGTCACTACTGAACAGATCCATCCTGGCTCTTCCATTATCCCAAAACGCTCATGTCTTCCTTTTCCTAACCAAAACCAATGGATTTATGGGAAAGGCACCCTTTGTTCCCTGACTCTGGTGAACATACCAGCCGTGCTCTGGGCTGCCCTACCCAGTCACTGAATAGCAGAGAGTTCAAGCTGAAGTTCCAAAAAAACCCCCACTATCACCCCCATTAGCTTAACAATATTTGTTTGTCTTAAATTCTTGCAAGAAGCTGCATCATGAACAAATGGCACTGACTACTTCTCATTCATCAAATACGTCCACGTGTCACAGACCTCTGGGAATTGATTTTTCTTCACATGAAGTTATGCAGTGTTAAAAGAGGGGGGAGAAAGCCATTTAAGCACTCATTAGATTGGAAGGTGACACCTACAAACATCTGGCTTCAAAAGAGAAAATGAAAACTGTTCTAAATTAATAGCTTTCCATACGTTAATGCACCTTGGATTTTTACTATAGAAACATTAAAATGAAGTTTTTAAAATTTAAATAATGTTAAACCACATCTACAATTTCCTTCTGATAGTTCAAACAGACAGATGGTTCAAGCCATAACTTCAGATGAGAAGACAGCTCCTCTGGTTCCTGAAGTACATCATCCTGGAGCTCCTGTCATGAAAAGCTTTGCTGGTTTTCACCTTCAGTATTTCTCTCTTGGGAAAAAGATATGCAACTTACGGTCAACTCCTATGGGTACCCTTCAAAGTAAGTCTCCAAACTGACTTGTCCAAACTAATTCTCACTAAATTATGTGTGCCATTTACATCAACAATAATCATTTGCAGAAACATGTCATTTTGCCCAGATAACCATGACAAGAAAGTACATTTGTAGGTATTTCAATTTTCTCTACATTCAAACAATTACATCTTACATTTTAATTTTCATTTTTCAATTAAAGATTAAAGTCTAAGCCAGCTATAGATTTCCACTGAGATTTTGAACTGGCCGGCTGCCAGTTCAAGCCATCAGTACTCCTTTTTGCTGAGGAAAAACACTATACAGTCATTTTTAGAACAATTTCTACATTTTTAATGTTTAATGTTGCAAAGGAGGTAACGCACAAAGTAATCAGAAGGCACAGCAGAACTACACATCACTTTCACAACCATCCATTCATTTTACTTACTCTTTTAGCTGAGAAAACTGAAGGAATTACTCTTTATTCTCTTCAAAGATTATCGAGTACCTGCTCTATATAATTAACAGAAACTAAGTGCAATAGGAAGCCCCTGCTCAGGTGGGATTTTGGAGATCAAATTCCCTTTTTCCCTTTCAGAAAGGTTAAGCTTTTGGGATTGGGCACACAGCCATGCTGAGAAAGAGTTCCCAGCATTTATCTGCATTGCAAGCAGCAGAAATACATATGGTCAAACAGCAAAAACTAATACTGCTGCAGCAGCACAGAGTACACTTTATCTTCTTCCCAAATTACTCCAGAAAGAATGAAATGCACATCCTACACACTGGAGGCAAGTAGGGCAGCAAACACGAGAGACCACGTGTAAATAGGAGTATGAATTTTTCAATGCAGCCGAGCACATGGATGCTGCACAACAGTGCCAGCCCTTCACTCATTTCTAATTCTGCAACTTCCTGACCTGTGTTAGTCTGACACACGCTGTGACTCTGTGCTGCACCAAAAACCTCAGAGCTTTCCTGGTAATGGCCAGCAAAACCAGGACTAAACAAAGCCTGCAGTCAAAAGCTGGGCTATTGACAGAAAAATGAGAAAGCTTGAGGCACTGACTATCATCATCACATGTGTGCACATATCTGTACACAGAACCAGGTAGCAAAATCCTCCTTAAATCTCTATACCAATACTTTAAAGTGCCAGGAGCCACGGAAGAGAGCAGAACTACCCCATGGACTGAAGACATTGGAAAAAAAAGTTCATTTTCTCTTTCTGCTTCCATCATCATCTTGTGCAGACTAGCAAAGCTCCTGCCACCAGAATACACACGGGGGTTGGGATTTGGGGGTTTTCTCTCCTCTATTTACTTGTGTCACAAGTGATTGTGTAAGAGAGAGTCTTGGAGTTTCACAGGAAAACATTCCGAGCACATGGTACCAAGCAAAGAACAGGAAGAAGTGCGATTTTATATCGGTTGCCTACAGGTCTCAGCTTCTTTGCTTTTCTATTCACAGCTACGAATCCTCTGTGATCTGAGAGCACAGAAAACCATAACTGCCAGTTAATTTAATGATATTTGCATATTCATTACCACGGTTATAAGAAATAACCATACACTCATTGTGCAAGTGAGATGCAGGGATCCAAGTGGTGCAGCGAGAGGCGTTTCTCTGGCACACTGGGACTGGGAGCAAAGGCAGAGAAGTGAGGGGAGCTGAGTAATTACAACCAACTGTGCAACCCCCAGGCTCCTCTGATTGCCTGTTCAAACTCCCTACAAAATATGCAATCTATATTTACCTATAAATGATGTGCTATATAATCCTTTCTACTTTGATTACTACTTTCTTTATGACTTTTTTATTACCAGTGACCAGTTAATAGGAGCATGAACCCACAAACTCTCCACTTTTTAACTTCCAGCTTACTGTGTTTTTTATGATGCCCACATGCTAGCTTATAATTTAATTATGATTAAAAAAATAAATTAACTCCAAAATGTAGGTTGAAATGCAGACAATTTACAAATGACTAAGACACTCTTTTCTTGGAGACCTCTTTTCTTCAAGCTCACTAACCATTTCTCTGTTGCAAACATGCTTACTTGAACTAAAGCAATCTGCCAACTTAAATCAAAAGTTTATGCAGACACACACACACCTTCACACAGAACAAAATTATGGTGCAGAACTTTTCAGTGCTTTTTTCAAAAACACCCAAGTATCTTTTAAAACCATTTAAATGCACCTGCAGTAATCCTTTACAAAATGGCACTATGGTCATTAGAGGGATTGGCATAACTCGAGTGCTCCCTGTCACCTGAACAGGGCCACTTGACCCTTGAGCTTCTGATGTGAGCCTTACTCTTCATAACAGCACAGTCCTGTTCTTGCTATAGAAGTGCAAAAAATTCTCAAAGATTCTCCATTTACCATACAATGACATGGAATGAGGTACTGCTGCAGTTCACTGTAAATAGCTAATACTATAGCTCAAATATATTCATTTTTAATTCACACATCATCTGGGATGTGATATATGTATCTACACACTTGCTCTGAAAATGTAAAATATCTCAGAGAATAAAAAAAAACAAAACAAAACAAACAACAAACAAACAAAACAAACCCAGCCAAACCCCAAAGCCCACGAGGCCAGGCTGCCTCAGACCACAGGGGACAGTGGCTAATTGGCCTGCAGCTCCTGTGCCATCCTCAGTTCCTCCTGCAGCATCTGGGAATGCATTAGCATACAGGATTTGATTTTTGTTCTCTCCTTCAGTTTCATTTCGTGTCTTCCATTTTAGATATTAAATTTTTCAATCTTTTTCCATTGATGACATCTTAGTTTAATTTAAAAGTATTACAAACATGTCTGATTTACAAGGTGTTTATCACCATAGCATCTTATCACCTCATCACAGTCATTTGCAGAGGCTTTTGTCCATGTGGGTACCAGAATGGATTACGTTTTCACCTTCAGGTTCTTTTTCTTCCCCCTTCTTTCTTTAACAGCAAGGTTGTGAGCTGTTGTACCTTGTCTTTCCTTACTGTGTGAAGGTCCTGGCAAACGGGTAAGTTTTGCAATACTGTAAAACCCATCAGGCTTGGGCTCGGACTCTCCTTGGCTGTTGACCAAAAATGTTTTTATCTCCAGCTCTCACAAATTTCCCCTGGAGCCCGCTGAGCAGCATTGCTCAGGAGGATTACAGCTGGTTTGCTTGGTTATGAATGAAGAGGGAGACCCTGTCTGGGTCCTGAGATGTTAGGTGGTTCACAGTAAACTGGGCTGAGAAATAAACCAGAACTGCATGTACATACATACACACACCCATGCTTGTAATTAATGTAAGTATTGAAGGCCAGGCTGGATGGGGCTTGGAGCAACCTGGTCTGGTAGGAGGTACAAAGCTCAGCAGCACAGAGTTGCCATACAGTTAGCAGGCGAACATCCCAAATAAACTCCTGGGGACAATGCCCATGGACCACCAGATTTGTTTCTGTATAACCAGCATTCCTCAGAGAAACAGTGGGTTGAGGGAACCTCAACTTGTTTCCAGCTGTTCTGAAGACAGGAGCTGCTTGGATAAAGCTGGTTTATCCACACGCTGGTCAATTTTATATTACTTTTTTAATCCAAATTAGTCTTATTTTTCTGAGAAGTGAAACTGGAATTTTATTTTATTTTTTAAAGGTGAGAGATAAACTATTGCCCACTGTAAAAGAAGCCAGTAGTAAAAGCACAGTATGTCAAGACAAATTTGGATCCTCCTTCCCACTTCATGGCACGATGTCCAAGAAAAATCACGTAATACCAGTTCTATGAATTTGTAATTTCATCCCAGAAAGTAAAGAATAAGATAAACATTTTCTGTCTGTTTTTCACTTTCACAGCAACACCATCCTTACTTGCTTCTAGATGGTCACATTTTGCTGACATTTACAAACATTTCATGTTGATCTTACATGGGTCACATCAATCATCTATACAGTTTCAATGACACTTTGTTAAATAAACTGTCATGAAAGATTTATAGAGAATTTGATAAAAGTAAAGAAGATGTAGTTTAGCTTTTAAAGATGCATTACCCCTTTTCTGAGGTGTAATATCAGCTCTAAAATACCATTAAGCTTTTCTGGCAGGAGATGAAGTGAGAAAATAAAATGTACTCTTTCATCAGCACTCACTTATTTGCATCTCTTGTGCTTCTGCAAAACGCTGTGTGAACAGGTCACCTGCAGCACTCCTGGAGGAAAGGGGAAACTCCAATTTAGTGTGTTCTGGTTGTCTCTGCTAATGCTTGGCAGAAGCCATTAACATTCTTAACACACTATTTGAGCAAAAATCACCTCCAGATTAAAAAAAAAAAAGGGGGGGGGGGCGGGAAGAAAGAAAGGAAAGAAAGAAAACCTCTACTTCAGATCAACATCTTTTTGAAGGTAAACAGATATTCCCAAATTCCCTGTCTCAAGGGAATGCTGACAAGTAACACACTTTCATTAAAAGCTGGTCTTTGGATAAATCAACTGATTACAAACCAACCCACTACATATGGCCAACAGCACATTCATTAGGATGTATTTAAATTTTCAGACCTTACTGTGCAGTATCAATTCAGTATTTGAGAACAGCTAACAATGGTCTCTCTGTTGGGAAGAGCCTTAATCATACTTAGTTCCATAAGAAGAATCAAAGTTTGAAAAAACTCTTTTCATCAGTTTTCCACCACTGGCTGATCTAGTTACAAATCCAATTATTTCTTACATCTTTCAGCTACCTGCAACGTCAGCCCACACCTACTGCCCCACAGCAGTTCCGCTCGTCACCGAACACCAGCCAGGAAGCCAACATGGAAAGAGGTTCTCCATTTCAACATTTAGTCCTGAAAAACTAGAAGTGGTGAATTAACTCTCCCAGAAAAAATAAGACAAGGAATCTTTCACCTCTCTCAGACCACTAATTTTTGCAAACAAGAGGACAGCATGATATTTTCCTTAAAAACTGCTGTATTTACAGCTCCTGATGTCTCATCACCAGACCCATTACAACCGCGTGTCAGGTTTTGCATCTTCCCTCTAGAAGAGCTCCTGTTACCTTCATCTAGTTACTCCATACCAAAAGTCTTTTATCCTAAAAGTCAACAAATCTACTGTTTAGACAAACAATTCAAGAAAAGCAAGTATTATTTCAGCAGTGAAAGGTCCTTCACAAGAAACACACACAATCACATAGTTACACTGGATTTCCTACAGAATATCTACGACCAAAACAAAGCAGATGTAGGTGCAGTGGTGTAAGGCACTCCATAAAAAGCCTGGGCAGATCAATCTCCCACCAGTCTATGAGAAGAATTCCCATAAACGTAACACAGTTACTTTGAAGGTTTTCTCCTACGCTACTTTCTCCACCTCACAATTTCTGTATCAACAGCATAAATACAAAGCACATCACGTAATTTCACATCTAGCTGGACACCAAAGAGTGCAGTGATTATGATCCTACTATCTGTGGTCCTGAGACCTTTTATACAGCCATCTTTAACATCTGTCTCACAATAAAAAGATGAAATTGCATTCTCCAGTTCGCATCACAGGGCTGCCCCATACAAACCAAGGTCCTCCCTTACCCTGTTAAAAAGACTCCAAGTTCATCTGTGCAGGCCTTACAGGGAACAGCACCTTGGTATTTGGGCTTCATGAATTAATTTTTTAAAAAGAAACCAGAAAGAGTCACATTATATCTGTTCAAAAGTGTTGGGAGAGAACTAGCTGTGAGATTCCTACTTGCATCAACCATAGCTCAAACCTCTGGCGGGTTCAAAACACCCAAAATTGCTCTTTGTAAACAGAAAATTATGGATCTGACTTCTGTATCATTTGCTGAACTGACTTGACTCACAGGAATTGCTTATTCAGGGGGAATTTGAATCAGCAATTTTTATTATTTTTTTTAAAAGTCCAAATCTGCACCCTAATCACGACAATAAGTGGCATCTCAACAACATTAATTTGCAGATATTGTAACTATTATATTATTAGCAGTGTTTCTTGATGCTGTGAATTCAACAAAAAAAAAGCTAGGAGTTTAAAGGCAGCAATTTACTCAGTTATTCAACACATCTGTCAAATATATTACTGAGTGGTAAATGAATAAATATTGGATTTCAATTGCTCTGACTAGAAATAAATGGCTAGCAATTCGCAGAGCAGCAGCTCCCTGAGCTCCAGGCTTCCAGTGTAGGCTTCTTTAAAGAAAAAGCACTAATTAAACTAATTCCTATATTCTGAATAAAATCAAGTTTGTGATTTGATAGATTACATAGCTAAAACACAACTGCCTCTCTTTACCACACATCACATGTTCTTCAGACAAAAACCAGAGTAACCTGGAGAAACCATTCCTAGTGGATATCCCAAAGCGATCCTGTCAAACACTCCAGGTCCAAAGACACACTCCGTTCCAAAAAGACTATTCCAAATATTTTCAAATATCCTGAAAAGAACTTATAGGCATTCCAAACTGCCAGAACTAAAAGTATTTTACATGTTTAGATCATATCCTAAGGATTGCCCACCGTGTTAGATGTTCCATTATGCACCGCTTCGGAACTATTATCGGTCTATGAAAATTAGTTGAGCCAAACTTGTGACTACTGATGATGAGTTAGGAAGGTATTAGCTATCAAAGAAACCCGATGGATATGCAGATGAAAAGATGACATGAGAGTCCAACATGTTTAATTGCCCCACAACCTTTCCATTGTATTGCAATGCCAGTGAAAAGCACTGAAGTACATTGATGGATGCAGAGAAATCGGTGTCTCCTGCCGTGACAAGATGCATATAATGCATCTCGCTGGAGTTTCACTCAGATTCACAACTTTAAAACATTGTCATGTGCTCTGAAACAGGGAAAACACACAAATCACTCAAATTTTAATGAAATTCAAAGTCACAATGTAAGTGGAAGAGCATCCTCAGCCTAACAGGGCGGAATTAAAACTTCTATCTCCATGTAACAGACACAGTGGATGTGCTTTAAACCATCTTATGTGAAGTGACTTTATTAGAAAGCACTGTTGTAAAGCAGCAGACTGTACGAAATCAAAAAAGTAACTGCCTCTTCTTCATTATGGTAACAAAAATGATTAATAGCGATCCATTTGACTCCAAAGCCACCGACTGAAGGCAGCAGTAAAAGGCCAAGGCTCTGCTGCCCAAAACAAATTTTCTACCAAACGCACAAGAACTCTCCTTTTTTCATTGTAACTAAAGATTCATTAACTGCTTCACTACAAGCCCCAACCTTGATGGTCTGCCTGTTCCTGGGTGCCTTTTTTAATCTTTTTTTTTTCTTTTTCTTTTTTAAACAATTACCTGACCTATCACTTACACACAACTTCAGTATTACTGGGAGGACTGAATAAAACTTCAGACTTCCACAGCCTTCAAGACTGCTTTTGGAACACCAACACTTTAGCTAAGATTTCTGCACGTTGCAGACTTCACCTCCTGGCTCTGGCAGGGCTCAGCACATGGAG
Organism: Aegotheles bennettii; assembly: GCA_013398125.1. Lineage (NCBI taxonomy): Eukaryota > Metazoa > Chordata > Aves > Caprimulgiformes > Aegothelidae > Aegotheles > Aegotheles bennettii. Next base: position 593,568 of record VZRW01011326.1, on the reverse strand, counting down.
AAGGAACAGCTTCAGCTCCTGCGTGTTGGTACCTACCCACATTCAAGCTGAAACTCCCAGTGCACGCACAGATGGTGACTGAAATCATCCCTTCACTGGGCGAGGAGCAGCCAACAGGGAGTGCGAGCACAGCGTGCACTTTCCTGCCCAAACCCATCATCCCAGCCCAGTTGTAGAAGTTCAGTACTCTCCTGATACACACACCCAGCTCTGGGTTGCTTCTACTGTGGCCTTCTGGTCAAGATGATCGGTGGCCTCTCACTTTGACATTTTAGATTCCCCCAGTCTTTATCAACGTGTGTTACAGGCTGTTGAGGGAACTACATAACAGGATTAACTAATGGCAATAACCCTCCTTTGTCAGAGAGGATTACTGTCACTCAGCACTCGGGGAAACTGAAAACCAGGAGTTCCTTTTGTGGTATTTATTTAATATTCTACTCTGTAATCTGTTTGCAACAGTATTAGTGCAAAATGTCATGGGAAGATGTAAACACTCACCAGATTCCTTTTTGTACCTACAAACAAACCAAATGAAAAACAAAAAACAGTTTGTTTCCTGTCGCTCAAACCGTTCCAAGATCCTGATGCTCTATGTTATTTAACGTTTTCAGCTGACTTTGGGGACATTGTAGACTGCTCTGATGAGGCATGTTCTAGTGTCAGCCAACAGTTTATCCCTGGCACGCCTGTCAATCAAAATAAAACCAACAGACGGCTTTCTTTGTTTCAAATGAGCTTCCCCTGGTCATTAAAATTCACTTTTTATTACAAAAATGTCCATTTGGAGAGAGCAAATTGAAATGTTCCCAGTTCCTACTGAATCAACGTCTACTGAAGTTGAGTGTTGCAGAAGAATTTTGGAAATATAGGAAATGTATTCTTTCACTGCCTGCATGCTACTATTAGTGGTCTCACTACAGCATGTTGAGTACAGAACAGTCAGTTCCTATTAAAGCCTGTAACCAACAGGTCCTGGCAACAGGACAGCACAATTTCCTTTAGTGTTTTCAACAGCAACATATAAAAGTCCAGAAAATTTAAATTTCCCTAGCACTGAGCAGCAGGAGTCGAGGTATATCTCTTTAGACACTATAAAAATATAGGAGTTATAGAGTGTCTGCTTTTTAGAAAACATTGAGTTTCCTATTCTAAAGATTGAGGAAATGGCGTTCTCTCAGATTAGATTTGTAACCTTATGGCAAAAGCATGAAACTCAACAGAAAATTACATCTAGAGTATCTATTCCGGGCAAAATAAAAAAGTGCTTCCAGCAACACCAACTTAATTTTGGGGAGATAAATCAAGAAGCTATTCAAATATATCCTGACAAAAAGTCATGACTTCCAACGAGCCTTTGTGAAACAGAATGCAGCATGATGATTTGTAATGATGTACAAATCATGCAGAGGAAGCCACTATTTTATCTGAAGTTCCCACATGAGTAAGAGTATAGACCGCTGCAAATACCAGATTTCCTTTTCCTTTTTAATAAAAGTATATTAAAAACCCTAACAAACAAGGTTTCAAAATCATTATCTTCCTTCTCTACAGGGAAACTGTGCATATAGCCTCTAATTATGCCAATTATGAACACGTGGGATTTTAGTTATTATAAATACTCTTTCCTTCCACTGACAGTGATTCAAATCCCATCCTACAGATTGATTTGCAGCCCTTAAAATCAGACTCTTTCTTTTGTTAACAAGCACAACCCTCTGCGACTGCCCTTGGAGTAAGATGGCAACATGGCAATGAGAATCTCCTCTTTCACATCTACAGACTGGACTTTAAACATAGAATGCAACTAGTGTAAGAGAATAACCACAAGGGTCTAAGATACTGTCCTGGGCAACACAATGTTTTAAGCTGAAAATATTGGCTGTGATTTGGAGGAAAATAAGAGAGGAAATAAATGTCCAACACTTAGCCCAGATGCTGAGCATGAACTATAATCCTTAGCGCACAACTTACTCCTACGTAACCGATAGCATTTGCATGTGAGAAAGGAAATGCCCAGAGAAATCACCCCATAGTTTTAAAGTGAGTATCCTGTCTTTCTCAAAACAAGTTCAATAAGAACTAATTTTTACCTTATCTATGTCTACTGTAATGTCTGGGTACAAACCCAACGTGCTGCCCTGATTTAATCGCTGTTGCTGCCGCTGCCTCCTTCATCCTGCAAACGGATTCGTATTCTTTTTTGTCCCAATGGTCATATTTATGAAATGTGGCATTTGGCACGTAGAGAAAAATACAGCTTGGCTGATAGAAGTCGTAATTTTGGAATGCCAGTGATTAGAATTAATTACAGCTTCAGTTAGGCAGACCCAACACTCCCATCACAGCGGTGGGAAAGCACAGGCACACCTGATGGACTGTGCAAGCTCTGCAGGGTAAGTTCCTCCTCTTCCTGGTTCCTTTGATGAAGATTGACCTAGCAAAGAAACTGGCCCTAAAAATTCAATCTATGCCCAGTCACCCCCTAAGGATAAAAACCTGTCGTATTAAGGGAAAAATAAATTGTCTTTTAATGTTATTAAAAGTCTTTATTCAGTGAAACGACTCCTCTAGAGTATTTGGCAACACAATTAGTCAAGAGGAATAACAGAAGTTATGTATTCTCAAAAAGAAATCTTGTTTTAGCAGTTTGTGCTGCATTTTCTGAATAAAACTCCCAGAAAGAACAAACAGGCCAGTTTTTCCCATGATGCTATTTAACATTGATATGTCCTGTACTGGACAGTGAAGCCTGAAAGGTGTCAGGAAGCTGGGGGCATATCTCCCTTTTTTTCTCTTCCTCTCCCCCATCCCACATTGGTAAAGGAAAATTAAAGACTTCCATATGCAGAGCAGTTTCGAGAGATCATGAACCTCAAGTCCTTAGGGTTAGAGGAATAAATCCCAGTCCTGACAACCAGGGTTACAATGGGTGTAAGGAACTAAACCATGCTGACAGAATATAATATCCTCACTGCTACAAAGAGTAAAGCATCAGAAGAAAACAAAGTAAAAACCCTCTAATTTCAACTTATTACTAAATATCAAGGTATTATGGAGGCAGAATTCCACACTAGTTAATAGCTAACTAGTAAAGGTAATGGGAGTTTTCTGAAAACACCTGAAGTCAGTGCTTTATTAGTCACAGTTTTCTACACAAACCATTCTATAGTTCTGATGCCAGTTGCACTGGATTCCCTGGATTTGATCCAAATGTTTCTTAAATTTTTGCTTCAAAAAAATCAGACACAAAATTTCAGCTCACCCCACCGTGCCCTGCAATTGCAGTAGTTATTTTTACACCACCCAATGCAGTTTTCCCATGTTCACACCACCACAGAACTGCTGACCCGTGCTCGGTGCATGGTACACCGACCATCTCCACAACTGCTGTGCTCCCAGTTCTCCCCGTGTTTGATTTGACAGAGTAGTGATACACCTCCCCAGGTACAACCTTCCAACATGTTTTGCTTCTATCCTCATTCATTTTCCTTAGACTGCATTTTCCACCCTATGTGAGACACCATCAGGAACCTTCCTAAAGTGAAGACACACAACATCTGCTGCTTCACCTTTGTCCTCTATGGACTGTCATTCTTCTATAAAGGAAATTGGATTAGCTTGACATAATTGGCTCTTGACAAATCCATGTTGTCTGTTATCTCCTGGGCACTCACAAACAGTTTGTTTATTAGCTGCAGTATTTTTCTAGTAGATCTGAAGTTGAGTGGTCTATAACTTCCAAGCATTTCCTCCTCTCTCCTTCTTTCTCCTCTCCCAATACCTCCCTCATCCCTCCATGACTTTTCCAAGTTAGCCATTAATCACTCTGGCATCTCATCTACCATTCCTTAACTACTTTATATCAGACCCAGCTGATTTGAAATCCAAAATAAGCTCTCTGTCACACTTCTTTTCTCACTCAGGTTTAGATCTTACACTTTTGGCACTACTACTGTGTTAGACATCTAACTGCAGGTGACCTGAAGGCATTAAAGCCTACTGTCCTCCCAGTGCCACCATCTGTTGCTGCCTTTCCTTTGCCCTGCAGCACATCAACCCTTGCTTTTCTCCCCGAGATGGACACACACAATGAGTTCCTCGTACTCTGCTGATGGCACCTCGCTTTGTTCTTTGGCCTTTCTGATAGTGTCCCCACATGCTCATGTTATTCTGCTCTAACCCAACTGCCTTCACTGAGCTCCCCCTTTGGCACACCGCTTGTTTAACTGATTGCTAACAGCCTGCACACAGTCTCACTCTACCTGAGAAATGCTGCAAAATCCAGTGGATTCAAGGGTACAACAACCTTACCTACTGTGTGTGAACATCTCTGAACGCAGTGATACAACCCAACACGTAAAAGCAGTGTTACCTTTTCTTATCTTGTATCTCAAAGCCTGAACCACCTTGTTTTCCCATACCCCTACTTCCCCCCTTCCATGTCCATACACTGCTCCTCCTGCAGATTGCTATCAGCCCAGCTTTAGTTTCAGCTGTACATTTCCAAAGAAGCAACCCTAGAAGTTTTATGCAGCTCTCTGTCACAGCACAAAATGACACAATATAGTATTGATCCAGGACCAGTGCTGCTGTCATGCAGCTGACACTGTGATACAGCAGCAAAAGTCATCGAGGGTACACCAAAAACTGTGTGGCACCACGTCTGCAATGCAGCTGCAAGAGAACTGATGCAGCACCAGAGAGATACACAGTCAGGGGAACACCTATAGTGTTGCACTGATTACAATGCATTGTGCTATTAATGCCAAAGATCACAATTCTTAACTTTTTGAAAAAATAAAAAAATAAAATAAAAAAAATAATTAAATCTTTCTTATTCTGCTTATGACCACCTTGTTTAGTTACCACCACACTGCAGAATTCTCCCTGTTTAACAGGAACGCAGAGTTTGTCTTCCTCAAGTTATGTTTCATGACAGCCATTCGAACCCGGGAGCTTCTCTTATGATTTACTTATTTAGGCCATGATAAATTTGTATTTGGTTAAATTAAGAATGTTACTTTTATCTAAATAAAGAACAGAAGAAAGGGACCAAATGTTATACTGCAAGATCTTCCTCTGATGTATTTCCTTAAGAATTGAGTTTATTCTGCACCATCTTTTCAAAAACTGTCAGCCTGTATCTATAAATTCATTAAAAAGAACAGGTTCACTTATAAAAGCCAATATTTTCTTATCCACAGAGCTCTGACTTGAAACACAAATAATTTCATTTGTGAAGTACTAATGCTACACTACATAATACCATTATGGTAACAAACCAAACAATAAATATTTGCAAGCTCCAGTAATAGACCCTGGGCAGGCTTGCTGGCAGTGTGAGAATCACACAAACACGTAACGTTGATAAAAATCACTCTGGAGAAACAGTAAGGGAAAAACACTGTCATTTGCTATTGTAACAGCAGGGTTTTCTTTACATACAGTCCCTTAACCTTAAAAGACCATTCCTGAGACAACACACAGACCCCAAAATCATGGCATGTCAGAATTGAAGCTGCTTGTGTGACTTGAGTTCTGCTGTCCTATTAATCATAGAATGGTTGAGGTTGGAAGGGACCTTGAAGATCATCTAGTTCCAAACTCACAATTACTCCCTTCCCCAGCCACCCACCAGCCCCTAAGGACACAACCCTGCTGATGGACACCGAATGCACGCTGGGGGTACCGGCAGCTGGGGAGCAGCTTGGCCTTGACTCACTGCTTTGTATAAAAATAAGCAAACGGAGGAAATGATCCTTTAAATACTCCCAACTCCTTCACTGGTAAATGCACATGGATATACAGCCCTGAGAATAGAATGCATCTTTAAGTGTGAGATGGCCGGGGCAAGGAGTTAAGAGGAAGAACTCTGGCACCAAGTGATGCAACAGATGTTGGATGAAGTTTCAGATTCAAACAAGTCTTAAAGAACTCTGTTTCAGAGAACATGAAAAAACGCTCATTTGAAAGTATAATTCATACTAACATTCTGAAGTAAGGTTGAGGGAAGTATAAAGAGTCAGAACTGGGTTTGTACATTCTGTGATGCCTCTTCAGCCCCAGCTCTGTCCCCTTGCTCACCCCCACGGTACCAGCAGGATCGCAGGGAGTGGGATGGGGCGAGCGAGCCCTCTTGTGAAATCTTTATTACAGCTCTGCTGTAAACCAACACAAGACAAAGTAGACAGTTCCAACTAGGAACAGCTGTTACTTTCCAATTAAAAATCACAAGACCAAAATAATAATTAATTAAGCAAGAGTTCAGTCTGAGCAGCCACAACTACAGTTCCTAGCAATACATTATTTGATTATTTTTTTTTAAGAGAGGCTGTCGGGATGTCTCTGGCATAAATAATTTCACGTGACAGAACAGTTTATTGTCTGCTGCTGATATGCAAACAACTCCATTCCATATTGTGAAATACTGCCCCAATATGGAGTGAGCTGTAAAGGATTTTCCTCTGCGGGGAAAACAAAATTTGTTGACATTTTTCCAAATGTTTTACCTAGTAAAGTATTAGCTGTGTTAGTTTGAGAGAGATTATCTTCTGCTATCACAGAAGCGAGTTAATAAAGTGACAATAACAAACTGATGTATCTGTCAAAGTTTATAGATAAGGATGTCAAGCTATAGGTTATCAGCCTACAGTACTGACACCGTTCATATATCATAGCCCCCCAACACACACTCTGTCAGCATTGTTTATTTTCAGTCAGGAGTTAAATAATGACCGTGTACTAAAAATGCCTTTGGGGAACTGCTTTGTCTTACACACTGCTCACCTGTTTACTTCAGAGTAAGTTTGGAGTTGCTTTTGTTTAATTTTCTGTTTGAACAGCTGGTATTTATCAACTTCAAATGGACTCCAAGTCAATACACTGCAAAAAATTTTACTGCAATTTCTACACTTGCTGCACACACACTGCTTGTAAAATGGTAATGAGAACACCTCCACAGCAAGCCTGGCCCAGAGGAACACTGGGAATGCCCGCAGTGCTCCTGAAACCACAACCGTGCTGGAAAAGGAGAAGAACACACAAAGCAGGAGGGGTTCTCCAAGGGTCCAGCAATAGAAATCACAACCATTTTGTCCCGAGCACCGTCAATACTGGCCTTTATTACCTCCTCTTCTTACCCCGTGTACTTTCTTTGTACTATTCAAACAAGAAGTAGTATTATAGTATTGTAGTATTCCACAAGAAGGTAGGAGAGGCTCTGGGGCTCTGTTGTTTTGGAGTCAATGGCAGAGACAGAACAGAAGCAAGTTCTGCTGAAGTTAGAGGTGAAGATGCAAAGGAGACACAGCCAGGGGAGGGAGTGGGGAAAACACCAAGTTGTTTGTTTTCAGCCTAAATACCTGAAGGAATCTCCATTTCTTTCTCACATATAAAACCATATAAATAAATTAATCCTATAAAAACTATTCCATAAGAAGTTACAAAAAAAGTTAAATTAAACAGGGGGAAAAGCATATAAAAACATGAACAGAAAAGGAAATGCCTAGACAGAACTGTAACAATATTAAGGGTTTCTACCTGTTTGTTCTTTTTTCTCTAGATACCAGGCAGGGTGACTGAAAAATATTATTCTGCCAGAAATCACTTTCTGGAGCTGACAGCTCTAATTGTCATATTCGACGAAGTCAAAAAGAATGGGAAAGATCATGAATTCTTAATTCAAACAAGTTCCTATTACTTTTTTTGGAACCATTGTCTAAGTAGAGGTCTTAAGATATAGGCTGGGAATTTACATATTACTCAAAGAATGTTCCTTCTAATCAGTGGATTATTCCTACTACCACAATACTCTTTAAAAAGAACTGAAACACAAAGGGCACATTTGGCACCTCCATTTATTACTGGCAGGGAGAGGGGAAGGAATTACAGAGGGAAACCCCTCACCTTCAGCAGAAGTTGCTCATGCCATTCTTCTTCCTCAGCATTAAATTGGCCTTTCTAGGTACCAAATGTAGGGACCTGAATTTTACAAAGTTATGCAGAACTGTGGTGTGAGGGTTTTCATGCCCTCCAGACCTGTACAGAAGAGCAAATCACACGGCCTTTGGACAGGAAGGCACTGACACACACACTTAACCCGACAGCTCTCAGTACCGCATGACCTTCAAAGATGACAAACCCTCGTTCTCCTGAGCTTGAGTTCATCAGTCAGAAAAGTCAGTGGTCTGAAAGGCTAAGAACTCTTTTTTAAAGCACTAATTTCTCATGAAGAACACTCCAATCTAACAAACAGTGAGATGTCTAAGTACACGTTTGTAAATGAAAGCCTTTCTTTTGCAGTCATTGAAATGATAATCCAAATAAAATGTCATTTGTTCCACGATAGTCAGCTTCACTTGGACACCAGTAGAAAAAATCGGGCTCATTTATGTAATTATATTATTTAAATATGATTATTTAATAGTAGAAAAGCCAAGTACACAGCAGATTTGTGTGCCCCAGCTTCCATTCCAAACTGAATAGCAAATAAAGATTATCTATTTTCTTACAAAGGTTTTGATGGAAACCACCCTATTTCGGTCCTGATTTACACAGCTTTTACAAAAGGGACTTCAGTCCCTTAATACGTAGGATGATTGTGAAAACCCCTGCAACATTTGTGAATCTCATTTAGTGAGACCAATTGGAGTAAGACACTAGAAGACCTCCTGAGCTTCATGCTGGAAACTTTTTCACAGGAGCCCAAGCCTATTGTGTAAGAGGAACCAGGGGGTGCCGAAGGAGTTGGTTGCTATGGTGGCATCTCATAAATCATCAATTATTGTCTGTTATTATGAAGGTGACAGCCTCATAAAGAGATTTGCATTTTCGGCTAATTTTAAGATTTTTTTTTCTGCAGACATCACTTGCTTTGTAAAAGAAATGTCATGACAACCATGGAGCACTTAAGCTCGTTATCGGGTAGTCAGGCCCCGCTTGGCCCCCATCACTTTGGCATTTGAGCGCGGAGCCTCCTTTGCATTATTGAGCAGTTTATCTTTACAGTTCATAAATATATTTCTGAACGTGGGGATGGCATAATGGGAGAAGCAGGGAAGGCGATGGAGGGCTCCTGGTTGCCACGGCAACCTAAACTGATCAATTCCCTGTCACTGTTTTAAAAGAGGCACCACTCTCCTGTGGCCCCCATGCTAATTACAAATGCAGGCCCTCCGCTCGCATGTTCAGCTCACAGATTAAAGCAGTTCATGCCTAATTTATCATCTAACATGTCCTCCCACATTTGTAGTGCCGCACGGAATGAATAACAACTTTACTTGTTTACAGCGTTTTCAACTTAATTTCACTAATTAGTTTTGCAGTTGCAGGAGGTGGGGAGGGAGCTCCCCCCCCCAGTGCAGGCAGGACAGGCAGTGCTGCCCTCC
>VZRW01011326.1:520773-584166 GCA_013398125.1 Aegotheles bennettii | reverse complement strand
CAAAAATGCTTCTTCTTAAGTGACCGGGAGGGGTTTTTATAGGAGTGGAAAAGAAATGATGGAAAATCTGAGTTAGTTTCATAGTGACTTGTATTGTACTGTGCCATGTTCAGTGTTTGACACACAAGTGGTGCCCATTTCCCCTGCAGAATGCACACAAGCCATGACACTCCAGTGGCCACCAACACTGTCCCTCCAGTCAAGCTTCTACTGCTTCATTTACGGAGCATGACCAGTTTCCAGCCAAACTGAACTTCAGATGTGTTTCAACACAGCTTTCATCACATCCCAAGCACCCACCACGTGAACTGTTCTTCCAGATCTTTGTGACCAGCACTAGGGGATGTCCCAGAAAGCCCTTTCCCACTCTCCACATTCTTAACAATACACAAGAGTGAAATCTCTACGAGGAAAACCAAATTGTGGTGGACCCAAAATGCTCTCAGCCTTGCCAGCTGTCACTACTTGGACATTCAGGAAACTTACTGAAGGCAGCCAGCAATGACAGGAGCCAAGGTCCAACATCCTAATCCCAGACTGGTTTGGGTTGGAACGGACCTCAAAGCTCATCCAGTGCCACCCCTGCCATGGGCAGGGACACCTCCCACCACACCAGGGTGCTCCAAGCCCCATCCAACCTGGCCTTGAGCACTGCCAGGGAGGGGCAGCCACAGCTTCTCTGGGCACCCTGGGCCAGGCTCTCACCACCCTCACACCAAACAATTTCTCCCTCCCATCCCATCTCCATCTCCCCTCTGGCAGTTGGAACCCATTCCCCCTCGTCCCATCACTCCCTGCCCTTGGCACCAGTCCCTCTCCAGCTTTCCTGGAGGCACTGGAAGGTGCTCTAAGTCTCCCACAGTATCAGGAATATTCTCTGACCTTTCTGCTCCGAGGAATGATATTGCAAAGTCTGCATGTTCCAAAACACTCTGCAATCTGAAGTGGCAAAAAAAAGACAGACCCATAAGCTGCCTCCCTGCAGGAAGAGTCCCGCGTTGGAGCTCTGTGGGGTTTTGGTTCCTGGGCAATATTTGCACTATCCAGTCACAAAGGAGATCCTTTGACAGCCTCTGCCCCAGGCAGCTCCTCCCTGTCATCAGTTTTACAAAAGGGCTCCTTCCCACAACTCCTGTTAATCAACAAAAATTATACATCCAGAGGAAGTTACAACCCTTCAGTGGGTCTCTGGGGCTCGGCGTGGCAGCGCTTCCAACTGCTGCTCATCCAGCCCGGCAGCTGCAGCCCCGGCACTCCTGGGGCCGGCCCAGCCCGCAGTCTGTGCACACAGGTGCTCTGAGCTCCCAGCACCAGCTCGCTGGCTGCTCAGCACTGCTCCAGCACCACACAGCCAAGGTTAAAGCTCTGGTGCCCTGGTTCCAAAGAGAAATATGGTCAGGCTGAAGCAATGGAAGCCAATCCCTGCTCAGGCAGCCACCGAGCCAAGCAACACACGGACTGAACAGGAGCTTATGCAGAGGTGGCTTTTAATGAAATGCTGCTTCTGCCTTCTCCACAGCCTCCCAGTCCTGTTTGAGATGGTCAAGTGGTGGCCCCAAATCATCCTGTTCCACCAGAGAGAACACAGGGATGCACAGATGAGCACACACGCAGCCGGAGCAACTGCTGCTAATGGAGGAAGTTAAAGAATAACTCTGTAACAACAAAACTTTTCCTATGTATAATCTACACCTCTGTGATTTGCATTTGTTTTGCCTTCTATTATTTAGCTCCTAATACCCCAAGTGGGCAACGAGAGGCCTTGGGCAACCAGCAGCATTGAGCATGGCTTGATTTTACAAGAATAATCTGAGAAATGGCAAGTTCAGGGAACTTTTCCTGATCAGAGATTTAGCACTTCAAACACACACAAAAAAAGAAAGAGGTACCTTGAAAACTATTCTATACCAGCACCTCTCCAGGTCTGTGTGTTCACACCAACACCCCAGTGAGCAGAGAACCTCTCTGTGTCAGAACCACTGCTAATGCACTCAGTTCTGCATTCATTCCAGTCTTCAAAAGTTTGATTTATTTTTCCTGGAAGCACATATCAAAGGTACAGAGGATTTGGTGCTCAGTATTACCACTGGAATACTCACTGGAGATTGATCCTCCCCCCATGGTTTGTCACAGGACAGAGGCAAGCAGGGGCACAAAATGCAGAGGACTTGGAAGAAGACCAGGCTGGGCTTCAGCAAGGAGGGAGCAGGACCTGCTGCTTCTTCAGGAACAGATGTCCTGATGTCCTCCTGGATAGCTTCAGGAGATGACAGCAGGGTATTGTCTTGCCTTCCCCCCCAGACTCTCAGCTCCAGGGAAGAAGCACCTGTTTTAAGGAATAGCTTTCAAAGGCTGCTGTAATACAGCAAAACCTTAACACGGGCCAAGCAATGCACCCTTCTTCCACAGAGCACCCTTAATGCTAACACCCATTGTTTAAAATCCTGACAAATACACTGAGAGTCTCCTTTCCCATCCCCTCTCCACAGATAAGACCAATTCCATTAAAGGCAATTGCCAGCCACTGGAAGTAAAGGGAAAATCAGAGCACAAGCTTTTTAGCACCAGCACACACCAAGTATGGACTCACTCCTCAAGGGCTTCTGCTTATTGTACAGTAGTACCACACAGTTGCAATTTGTCCACCTTTTCCACACATTTGTATAAATTCATGTTGTTTTCCAGTCCTCAGAGAAACAAACCTCAGGCATTAGGTGAACTTGAACTACATACTAGTAGTTATTTTAAAAAGCAGTTCCTACCTGAAAGCACACAATCCCTCCCAAGATTAAACCATTCCATCTGCTACTCTCGGCAAGATGCAAATTCCAGACCTGTATTTCAAACAGTGCACACTGGGTTATTCACCCGTGCTTCTGAATCCACCCACCAGTGTTGGCCACTGACCACGACAGCACTGGAGAACTCTCTAGGCTCTCAAGAGTAGAAGGAAGTCAGACATCCACTGTCCCCTGGTCTTGCCTAAACTACACTCTCTCAGCTGCTAAGCAGTGTGGTCCTTAGGACAAATGTGTTTCAGGCACGCAGCAGGCTGGGCACTACCACTTGGTGTTACTGAAATAACAACAACAACATAAATTAAGAATAATCATTCCATTTTTATAAAACGATTACACAGTGCTCCAAAGAGAACATGACAAATCCTTGCGTTCTCTGTGAAGCACAATAATTGCTCATGATTTGCCTTTTATGATCATGGACTCATTCAAAATCTCACTTCTCATTCCAGCTGAGCACATCAGGCTGCGCACTGAGTACCGGCAACAAGGCAGGAGCGTTTGAATGCTTCAGGAACGGATTGTTCCAGTCCTGTAATATTTAACCCTCCTTCAGAGTATGTTTGCCATAACACAGCACGTTTTTATTACCATCTCATTCCCATCGTTCATGTTATTTCATGAACTTTAGGCTTCGTCACCTGCAGAAGTCCCCAGCCCAGGCTATACCCTTCAGATCAAGAGGTGCTCCCACAGCCACTTCAGTTTTGTTTTGCCTGTCAGACTGTGCTGTTAAGGGAAGGTGGTACAACACCATAACAGATCCACATCAGCCACAGAGTTTCTCCTGACCTGCTCTAAATCTGTGTTCAGATGAAGATCCCCAAGAGTTAATGCAGTACCTTCAGGTTATTAACTGTAACATGCAGAACATTACATTATTATGCTACACATGGCAAAGGAATTTTAGTATTCACAGGATTATGGTAATTAAGTCTTCCTTCACTTTGGGTGATGTGACACTTGCTTGACTATAATGTCACTCCACTTAAAGTCTGTGTAAACAACATTATCTTAGTCACTCTGCATTACATTTCCAACTGTGAGCAAAATTACAAGGTCAAAGTGGACAAGAATGTAGGTAATCCCAAGGAAATATCATGTAAATGACTAGCTCAAGGTTCAAGCTGGGTTTTCAAGGGTGGTAAAAGGCTTATGTATTACACCAATGTTTCAGTATTGTTCTGTAGAAGGTGTCACTGGCAAAATGCATTTCTATTGGTAAGGACATTGACTTGGCCAAAATGTTACAAACTTTTCTTTTTATAAGTAAGAACTCAACTGCTACAGATATACAAAAGTAAAAGAGAACTGATTTTGCATGAAAAGCTATATGAAACCAGCAGAATATTCATCAACTCCATGACAGATGCAAAGAAATATATATTCCAGTGCCATAGTGAACAGAACATGACAGAATCTCCACTAAACTCCCAGTGAGAGAGCTGGGAAAAAACATTAACCTTATTGTTGAGACCAATTTTTCTAAGTTCACTTAGTTGAACTTGCTTTACCTTTGAATATCAAATAGGAAAGCATTTGCAGTCTTCTTTGTGATTTTAGTTGTCAAACAGAAAAACTTGCAACTGAATCTCATTTCCCCTAACAGCTCTAAGGTCAACTCCACGCACACAGATGTTTCTCAGTCTATATGTTTTATATAGGTTATATGTTCTCAGTCTATATGTATTTTAAAAAGAACACTGCTAAGGGACAACACGATGTGTCCTGTGGCACTGCCAGCCAAGCTGCTGCAGTGCCTCAGGCTCCCTCTGATACTGATGCTTGTCTGGGTCTCAGCCACTTTGCCCACTTTTTGGTCTTGAACTGAGCCAAAAATTGTGTAGGTGAGGAAGTTGCAATCCTACAATTAGCAGGTAACAGCTTACAAGTCCACTAGCTCTGCAGGTTTGGAAGGCACCAGTTAACCCCTTTTCAGTAGCATAAAACTGACGAAAGAGACCAAGTCTTTTAGCAGTTAGAAATTGCCAAAGTTGTTCAGACACTGCAAACCCACAAGCGTTCAAGCCTGCATACTGGGAGATGTGACAAGCTCAGGTTGGGCTGGGATTTAGCTAGCCACAGCAGTAACAGGGCTGTAATAATCCCTGGGAATTGCACCTGCAGAGAAGTGGCACTCAGGGAAATGTCACTGACACACCAGATCCTCGGAAATGTCATTTCAGTCATTTCTACCTTAAACAGTAGCTGTGGGAAATTTAATTAATGACAAAAATACTCTTTTTCAAGTTCTAGCAGGTAGGAATTATGTTCAGATGTTCACTGACAAAAACAGGCCTTTGCCAAAAAAATACAAGAGTAAAGTGTACCCACAGCAACTTTCAGCTTGCTACTGCTAAGGATGTGGGGTGGCAGCAAGAGCCACGAGCTTGCTCCTGGCTTGCTCCTCACCTCGTGCTGCGGGCTCCTACCCTGGTCTGGGCAGGAACACAAGAGAAAGTCCAGCACCTCATCGGTGCCCACCCAGCTGCATTCTTCTTCCACAGGTCAAATCACAAACATCTCCATTTTTCAACAGCAAACAAGGAACAACCAGTGGTAAGGTACATGTTTAAGCTAAAACAGGCATTAACAGCCATTAGTCCTTTAAACTTCAATTGTTCTTCATGGCAACATTACTTCTGATCTAATCAACCTTTATAGTGTATAATCTACAGATATAACCCGGGAGGGCTCAATATTAATAGTTAAATTTAGAAAAAATACACAAAAAAAAACTTTCACTTCCCACCCCTTTCCACTCTACTTACAGAGTGTGGAAATTTGGCTTTGCTGATAATCAGGATGGTACAGCTAAAGTAGGTTTTGCATTTCACTCTGACAGCACCACGCTGGGTATTGACTGGGCTGCTCCTGGAGAAAGTTACAACGGAGCCACTGGTGGCAAAACTGCTGTTGGGGAACTCACCAGCATGAAGGGCTTTGGAGGTGCAACTTGGGGACTGCTCCCCTACCAAACCAGTGTTAAGAGTGTAACTCAATTATACTTACAAATTATTTGTAGCTTTTTTAAAGCTGTTTGCAGCAACAGATACTAGAAAAGAGTGCCCAAAGTTACGATCCAAAACTATGGAGCCTGTGACTATGGCCAAAACCAGGGTACAATGCTGAGTGTGAAGGAAAAAAAGGTGTTTCCCAGGTGGGGATCTACAAACAGCAAGGGATGTCCAAACACGGAAAGCAGCAGATCTGCTCCTCCCGTGCACTTCCACAATAATGCATTGCTATCCTTGAAAAAACGATGCAATTCAGGTTTTAGATTCTCACAAAATAGGACATGCAGGTATTTGAACAGAATAACATTGTTTAACCTAAATTTCACATAATTCAGTCATTTTAGCCCGTTGTCAGGGTTGGTTATAACCAGCAGATCACTTCATATTTTAAATATTTTAGTATTCACTTACCAGTCACACTTGTTATTCAAGTTGCATGTTAATGACACTTCTCACATATATTATAACACAATCTTACTACAGGATTTAATGGAAAAACAAATAAAAACGGAGCGCATATAACGTTACCAATATAAACGGGCAAAATATCATCGAGATCAGTGACTTGGTGTCTACTTTGGCAAGAGCTGACTCTGGCCTAACGACTTATGGTTCTGATTTAGTGAAGGTTCCCCGTCATGTACGACTTTGTGACTTCTTCAGTATGTTTTCTTTGAAAAGTGAAGGTTTTCTGTATGAGATTGGAATTTAATTGTTTCCTTTTTAGACAAATATGCTTTTGGATGGATGCTGATGGAAAGGGCAATCAGATGTCAAAAGGGCAGCAGTACAGTGAGATTATGTGCTGAGGTCTAGGGCAGGACAGGCAAACAAGGAGGGATCTCAGATCACTTCAGCAGATCCTTATAAATAAAATCTCAGATAACAGGCTTTGTTTATTCTGCAAAAATGCATATCAGCAGGTCAAATCAACTTCTGTTATGTTAACTACTTCACTTACTTTCTTATTAACAAATACGCCTGATAGCATAACAGAGTTCTCATCTGTGAGCATCTGGAATGCAAGTGGTGGGGGAAAAAAAAAAGAGTTTAAGTAATTAGGAATGAGATGTCCTGCATCTAGAAGGAATGAACCATTCTCTTTTTAATGTTCTTTTACCACATGAATTTCTGATGTAGGTCAATGCAAAACTTACCAGCACTGAGACTGTTCAACTCTCTTCTTCATGACTTTCCAACTCCTGGTCCTCAAGAATATTGGGAAAATGTGTGTGTTTGTGTGTTGGAAGTTGGAAGATACATGACAATGAGCTTTGTGCCTGCCCTTCAACATCCTTCAGCCAGGAGTGTTGCAGGTCAACTACCCAGTGTGTAAAGTACGAAGTATGATCCTACTCTGTTTGGTAAGACTCTGAAATGCACTTTAGGAGCAAAATATCAAGTTACTCTGCTTAGAAAGAAGAGATTATTAACTTTTCATTACGTGTAACACCACTTCACTGAAAAAAACAAAGAAAATAGCAAGTACAAAAAGGTCAAGAGGGTTGACAGCCTGCAGGCCAGAGCCCACCAGGTCAGGGACCTCCAAAGACTTAAATACTGGAACAGCAGCAAATCTGCAAGCTGTTCTCCCACCACGTAACAGAATGGCAATTACTAATGTCTTTCAAAAGAGACAATAAAAAATGTTGTATTCTTAAGATAAGGTCATTTTTCCATTCTTCCCGAGTCTAAAATGAGAGCAGGCAAATTTAACTTAAAGATCATAAGCAAGGCTGGAAGAAGGAGTTTGCAGTGAGTGAACCAGCACCGTTCACTCAGGGGACTGGAATAAAAATCCACATTCATTATTCAGGCTGTTACACAAATCAATGCAGATCTTTAAGCAGACAAAGTGTATTCCTCTGCCTGACAAGTTTCTACCCATTGCTTTGTTGAATTTCCTAGCTTTGTCTTCAAGCAGGCTATGGGTGGTCACAAATTCTTTCTGTTTCTCTTGGAAGCAGGTTTCACAGCCCCGAGTACATGTGAGAATACTGTGGACAGAAGAACAAACTTGCCCATATTCCAAGCACAACTTTCTTCCCCTCGTGTCCCATGACATGAAGTGGGCTGCAAATAATTGCTCATAAGCAGCTCGGTATCATTTACAGAAGGTTAGATAACCATGACAGTGGTCTGAACAGCTTTGGAGAGTGTTCACTGATTTCCCTGCTTACTTTAACAGGCAGTTTTCTTCATTTCAAACTGTAAAAAGTGTTACAATTCTTGAAAATGCACTTCCACTCCAAGAATTCACAACTAGATCCTGTGACTTGCAGTGTGTTCTCACTGAAAAACACACACACTTTCTTTAAATGGCAGTACACACTCTTCCCAGTCACAAACTTGGTTAAAGCAACCCTAGAAGGACATTTCTGATTTTCAGCCTTCATTTCCACAAGAACAACACGGGAACCGAACGAATTTAGAACTGCAAATATTTCCAGGTTTTTCCTTCCGAAGTGCTGCAGTTTGCCTTCACCACATCATAAGCACACTTTAAACAGCTTAAATATGTTCTGCTTTTTCTCAGGGGGGAACTTGGTACTGTCCACAAAGGAAAAACATGCCCATTCTGATAATCAGGTAAGCTACATTTATAGTTCTACTTGTAATATATATGCTAC
This sequence comes from Aegotheles bennettii, assembly GCA_013398125.1. NCBI lineage: Eukaryota > Metazoa > Chordata > Aves > Caprimulgiformes > Aegothelidae > Aegotheles > Aegotheles bennettii. The sequence goes on along the minus strand of VZRW01011326.1, from coordinate 575,721 downwards.
AGCTACTGATAACACAAACTTATTAATGTACTCCTACAAGAAAGCCAAAATTGATGTGAAAGGAACTTGATGAGTCTTAATGCAAATAATACTCCTAGACCCAGCCTGTAAAGGCTTCAAAAAGCTTAATGATTTTCTCAGATGTGCTGTAACAACAAAGAATCTCATGGTTCAGTGTCAAACGCCTGCTAGAAGCCAATGCTCATCACAACTACAATGACTTGTTCATCATAGATTCCATCAATAATTGTTTCAGTATGTGAATGTGATCAATGTAGCTCTCATCAAGTATAAATCAAGCTATGTATTTTCTAATGGGAGCTTCAGCATTCTCATGGATCCTATTCAACAGTAAGAGTCAATCAATACCCGAGCTGGAGTGATCAGACATCTGTCTCAAAATGGTTGTTATTTACGAACACAAAACAATAAAAACATCCTAACGTTCTAGTGTAAAACATTGAAAGAACATGACTGCATACTGAAAGGCAAATCAGAAAGCTACTGAGAAGCACTGGACCACGAGAACTGCGTTTAAAAGCTGCCCCATTTAAAACTTGATGAACATGTTTAAATTATTATATCCAAACAGTGATGTCAGTGGCAAAACTCCATTAGACCAAGAGCACGAGAAACAACATTTATCAAATATAAAGGGAAATACCAAGTGCATGCACTCAGAGCTCTTCATTTCCTAGGAAAGTTATTTCATTTCTACAAGCTAACGGCCAAGTGAAGTCGATTCAGTTCTTTTTTTGGTGCCACTGGCTGAGCAAAGCCCACCAAACTACCCAAGAGATACTGCTGCTGTTTCTCTCTCCCTTTTATCAGCTTCTCATTTCCATCAAGCGCTTTAACAAATGGTTCTTGGACGATGTGCCACAGACTGACCTGGACCTGGGAATCTACCACACAGACCATCCTTTGGGTACACCACAAAGCATGGTGTTCCATGTGAAAACTTAAAGTTCAATCTCTCAAGCTAGATCTTTAATTTATAAAAATGAGGCCATAAATGCATCTTATTTTCTTGTGTGTATCTGTTTTCTAAGATTCAGGCACCTCAGTGTTACCAGCCTGTCTTCTTATGCTAATCTCTTCAGTGACTAAATAAAGCTAAAATATTATATAATTAGACAAAATATTTCTTGAACAGCATTATTTTAAAACTTATCTAGTTGCACCATCTCTTTTTAACAGCCCGTCTATGTGTGTAATGAGTTTTAAATTAAACTCTGTATTTTGGTAACTTCAGAACAGTTTTAGGCTACAGTAGTGCTTGTGAAGCTTCCCCCAGATTTGGTTCATTTCCCACTGCTATTTCAGAGGAAAAACTCTGCAGTCACTGTCTTCTGTATCCGTCTCAAGAGGGATCAAGTGCTCAGTACTTCCAGAGAACCTCCACACTCCTGATGTCCTTTTATGTCCTACTGGAAGGAGAATAACTATATTCTTGCTCTTACAATATGCCAAAATAAATAAATAAATAAATAAATAAATAAATAAATTTATTTTATATATATGTGTGTGTGTGTATATATATATACACACACACACACACACACACACACACACACACTTTAAGTCCCCCAATGAGTTTCTGGTCTACCCCCGATGTCTGTGTATACTTCGAAAAGGCTGACCAGCATTACAACCTGTGGCACACCCAGAAGAATCCTTGCAACCCTCTCCTGCAATGGATTGTCTGAATATCTCAGAGTAATTTCAGACTTTTTCAGGTTTTTCTCCCCCACACTGATTTCTTAACACATTTTTTTGCATTTTCCCACATAGCTTGGTCATTTTAAAAGGGAAAGGGAAGTCTGCTGTATTTGTGCCTGTTAGACCTTGTGCTTGATAGAGAAAGGCAAAGGAGCAAGAGCACAGAGGTTGCTGAGTTACCTGCCCCTCAACTGACATATAATCTTCCTTTTATAATAATTTCTGATATAAAAGAAATAGAGTTATATATTGATATATAATTCAGGAGATTTTATATTTTTCAATTAAATGCCTTTCAACCTTTGCTCTTTAAAGGTTATAGAAATTCATGAATTTAGCCTCTCTTCAGAGTTCCTATCTTTAGTCATAAGGTCAATCAAATTCCCCTTTTCAAATGTTACATCTTTAAAGAATATGGTAACCAGAACAAAAACAATATCCTAAGTGAGGTCAGAAGATTCTGTAACCTTTACACATATTCCTTACGTTCTTATTCCACAACTGGCTACCGTACCCCTTCTCCTTCCCATTTTTCCCTCTCTCCATGTTTCGTGTGTGTTTTCAGCTATTTTACTGATGCCTCTATAGTTTAAAATTATAAATAGATCCAATCCAGTTCTTTTTGAGGCTGCAACTTTGCTCTAACAACTTGCAGAAGAACTGGCAGGCCTGCCTTTCCTTCCTTGCTCTATAAATACTGCTAATGAAATATCACACCGATGTTTTAAAGCTATCTCAAAGTTTACTTTTAGAAGGGACCCCACTAAAACAGACTCAATAAACTTGCATGAGTTGCACGTGACCATGTATCACGTTCAGATTTTCAAAAGATTATTAAAATATTTACGTTTATTAAAATAAAACCTGCACCACTAAACTTCAACCATTTGTTTAAAGGAATTCAATCAGGTAACCAACCAAAAATACTCCAAACCCGAACTACTGCAAAGCTGAGCTGCCATTTCTCTATTTAGATGAAGACACATCCAACTGCCAGAAATAATGGAAATTTCTTAGCAAAGTACTTTTTAAAATTTTATATTGCTGCAAAAAATACATCAGAAAACTAAATGGTTGGTGAGTTTTATACAATTTGAATAAAACACCTGAAAGAAAATACCTGTAAAGGCAAACTGAACCACCTTCACTTCCTCTTCTGACTTCAGTTCAACTAGAGCTAAACTGGTTAAGGAAAGCATAGGCATCACTGTACAGCCTAAGCAACTCATATACAACCAAGCCTCTCTAGCAGAGATACTCAACAAGGCCATGTCTTGGACAGAAGAATACAGGATCGGTTCTGAGAAGCTACGAGACCTTCAATGAGCAGCCACCCAAAAGGGCAAAGTTAATCTGATTGTATATTGCATATAACTTGGAGCAAGTCAAAGTCATGGGGCAGATTTTTATTTTAAAGCAGGACTCTGCATTCCCCAAAGGCTGCTGCTCACTTGGGTTGTGTCTCAGCAGCCTGTTTATTGCACACCACCAGTATCTCCAGCAGGGCCACCAGTTCCTCCCCACCACCCCCATAGGAAAGAAGTTTATATTAAACCTAGTAATTCCTTTCCAGAGAAAGGCAATTGGTCGGGTTCTCTCTTCAAACACATGAATGCAGTAATCATTTCATTACCAATACTAAAGGGTTAGAGCTGGCCGTGGGTTTTGGCTCCCAAAGCAATGACTCACCAGCTACGCCGCTGCAGACAACGTCTCTCCCACGAGGGCTCTCTGAGCCACAGAACTCACTCCCAACGGTCCCTCCCGTAGCACCGATGTCTACATTTCTAATCTGCTTAACATATTTTGCTGTCAGGGTTAAGATAAACCATCTGGACAATTTTGCTACAATTTTATTTATTTATTGCTAAATGTAGTTTTATTGCAATTTGCCTCATTTCCTCCCAATATAACAACAGAAATTTGCTTGTGTGGATACACTCCAGCGACCTGACAGACCTTTTTACCAGCTCCACAGTGTCTCACCACATACTCCTCCTTTACTTCAGCATCACCAGTTTCTTATTTATCTTCTTAAGAAAATGTGGTATTGGAACCAGTTGCTACAAAATGCCAATTCCATCAGTGTCCTGGAATTGAAATTATATTCTTCACAATTAAGTACAAAAAAGTCCTTTTTGTCAAGCAGTTCAATAATTAACATTTTCTAACTTCCAAAAGTGATTTAACTCCTCTAAATATATCCTGAACTACACAAGCAGCTCCAATCCTGACACGACTCTGTCAGGCATCAGTTTTGAGTCTAAAAAAAAAAACCCTAACTCCAATTTGGGTTGTCTCTCTTTGGTTGTCTGTCTTGGTTAGTTATGGTCATGTTAGTTATGGGCATGTTAGTTTGGGTTAGTTATGGGCATGTTAGTTAGGGTTAGTTATGGGCATGTTAGTTAGGGTTAGTTATGGCCATGTTAGTTAAGGTCAGTTATGGCCATGTTAGTTAGGGTCAGTTATGGTCATGTTAGTTAGGGTTAGTTATGGCCGTGTTAGTTAGGGTCAGTTATGGCCATGTTAGTTAGGGTTAGTTATGTACGGTTTTCTTGAGAAGCCATTTGTTGGAGAAAATGTCACATCAACAGCCTGCAGCATTCCTGTTCTTGGGTGGATATAAAGTGCCAGAGAAGTGGCCAGATTGGAGACTGAGTAGAAGACACCATGGTAGCAGCCACGGCACAGGTGTCCGAACAACCTCGCGGCGAAGCGCCTCGGTGCCAGGTTTTGGAGATGCCCCCACCAACGCGCTCAGCTCACGCAGCAGCGATGGTTCCTTACACAAACACAGTCCCAAAATGTGGTTATACACTGGGGGACAAAGGGAAGAGGGTGGAAATCTGATTCCCCGAGTCTCTGAAATTCTTTTTCTTTCTTTCTGGAGATGTTAATTGCTTTTTTTTCCCCTCTTTATGTCTAATAATGTATTTTATTAGGCAAGATCGAGCCTCATGATGTGTTTGCTCCTCCCAACAACTCTTCAGTGAACGTTCATTACTAGGTTTTGCCTTTGATGGATAAACTCATGCTTTATAAACAAAAACATCTGTGTCCAGGCAGATAAACACAGACCATCACTTGTCAACACAGCATCTGCGAGGGCTGGAGATTTACAGAGTTGTATAATCACTGATATTGTACTTTATGAAATCACTTCTGTTTGAATCTTTACTTCTCCCAGTCCCACACCCCAGAACTCAGCAACCTTATTTATATGGGAACCCAGAGCAGTGCTGAGCCTTTCTGACTCGCTCCCTTCTCCCGGGCTTAAGGAGGCCCAGTTAACATGTGTTCACATACACGGTCATGCAAAGACAATACAGATCCTGGGTCTTTTTTAGAAGTACATATAGCAGCAAATCAAATCTTGTTGAATGTTGTGAGTTGGGCGTTTTGCTGTGGAGTTGTTTTTTCTTTTTTTTTTTTTTTTCCCTTCCAAACTCTGTTAAAACCAAACTCCTGGGTAAGGGAGACAACAAAAAAAAAGAAAAAAGAGGGGGAAAAAAAGGAAAAAAGGAAGCTCTGCTCTTTCTGTTTAAATGTTTGACTAACGAGAGACTGAATTCACTTTTTTCCTCATAATTTCTAGGCAAATCAAATTGCCATCTAAAATGCAAATTCATTTCATAATATAAAAATGAATGCACAGGGGCAGAAAGGTTTACCTGTCAAATGGCAATTTTCCTAAATGGCCCACACTTTAACTTGTTTTCTTTTTTCATATCTTAGCCATGACAAAAGATTTAATGGCCATCATTACTCAGATGTTTTGTCAGCATACCATGATGAATGCACTCTTTCTGTGTGTTATTCAGAGTTACCTCACAAGATTTCTCTTCTGTGTTACATTAACAACACCCTTCATACTTAACAATTTGATCTATCACACATTTGACTAATGTTACCCATTAGAGTTCTGTGCAAAGACTTCTTGATTCAGGGAAAGATAGTTATTAAAATTAAATATATCCTTGCCCCTTAAAAATGTATTTTCTTTAATTACTAATATACATTAACCAGGATCAATCCATTAGCGTGGCTATCCCATAAGCTGTCCGTGAAAGTAAGCGTAAGGAGAATGTATCATCAATTAATTACAACTATTCCACCCGACCTGTGGAGATGGTGCTGCCTCCTCTCTCAAAACTCTCTCCTTCGGAGTTGAAGAAAGGAATTGTCAATAGAAACAAGACAAAAGGCCAAAATCCTTCTGCTCAGCTCCAGGACACGGAGCATAACCAAGGACAAGCTGCACGACGGTGTCCTTGGAGGCAGGTAATGCACATGGCAAAGTGTTGGCTCCTTCAGTCTCCCAACCCCAAACTCACACCATCTCACTTGAGAGGACATGGGAGGGATAATGGGAATCACTAGACAACACCGACCCCCTCCCCTGTCCTACCCTCCCTCTCCTTCTCCACACCACTGTGCAGTACACAGCTGATGACCGGGGAGAGCAGCAGTGGGCAGTGCCAGTGACCCATGGAGCAGGCTGAGCACCACGGGTCCATCACTGGGTGCTCCCATGCACCTTCCCCAGCCGCTCATGGGCTGTCTCCACCAGCTCTGGTCTCTGCAGCACAGCCACCCCACCGAAACCCTCGCTTTGCCCTCCTCTCCTGCATCCTTCCCACCTCTCATTTGCTCCTCTAACCCCTTAGGTTAAATCCTAGTCCCAGGCATTAGAGGGGGAGAAGGGCACTGCCACCACTTCCTTCACTCTGCTTGTAGCCTTGCTCCCCCCCCATCCCTTATCCCTCCCCTACTCCGCAGGCTCCTGGGGGCTGGGAGTTCCCAACTCCTCGCTGTCTGCACGCTGCCCAGCACAGTGAGTCCCTGCTGGGCTGTACAGGAGTGACTCCAGGTCAGTCAGTAAAGGACTGCGTGCGAGGAAAGGTCAAAGACTGAACCCGAATAAATCAAAACCTAAACAATACTGAAGCCTCAAGCATCACTCCCAGAGGTGGCATCACTCCCTCTCGGGGCAGAACAGCACACGACTGCACCAGCAGCACTGCATGGGCAATGTGAGCCTTTGCATGCCAGAACTCAGAACTCACTGCACTTGCTTTTTAAAATACTCCGTTTTGTTTAAAAACCTAAACTACTGGGAGGATCAGAACCTGCTTTGGACACTCATCCAACTAATGATTGACTTCCCAAGTAAACTCCCCACTGGCTGTGGGAAATCCATCAGGGTTCTTAATGGCACCTATAAATCTTGCTGTATTTGCCATGACTTGCAAACAGAAACAATCTTCAAGGAACTATTTTGTTCGATTACAAAGTATGTAAAATAGTCCAATAATGAGATAAATTCCTTCAATGCCATAAATAAAGATTTTTAAGTATTAATATTATTAGACAAGAGACAAAACTCGATATACCAAGTTTTCAGTGTGTTGCTTACAGCATTATCAGTGGTTTGCTCCACTGAAGATTCTGTATTCCAGTTTTAAGAGCACGGGAATTATTCAGGACTTGAAATTTTGCAGGCAGACCCCACTTTTACTGACAATCTTCACAGCAAAGTGCAGCAGCACATCAATCCTTTCTGGTTCGCCATCCAAAAGCAATCAGTGGCACAGTAGAGAAAATACACATTTTAGTGGACAATGAATCCTTTCACATTTTTATTCTGAACCATGAGGCAGGGTCCTGCAGCAGAGATGTGCAGCATCTCCCAGAGGGCAGCAATTAAGGAATTCTATAATGACTCTAGAGCAGCATAAGAAAAATTCTGCCTATATTTTCACTCTAAGGGGACAGGGTGAAGAGGAAGAGGGGAAAAAACTCCACTCACTGCCACTCTCTAGTGTATGTGACAAACTGGATTAATTTCCACGTGTCGACATCCATTTCAAACCACACCTGACAGCCAGAAGCCCATTGCCAAAAGGAGACAGTTGTCTGTAGCACATCCCAACAAACCTGCCTGTCGGAAACACCACCCCCAGCCCAGTGACCGGGAAAGCCACCTCAGATTAAAAAAATCTGGGTAAATTATATCAGAAAAAAAAAAAACAGAAAAAAAAAGTTAAGAACCATCATTTCTTGCTTTCAGAATCTGAACCAATGGCACATCATCACTTAGCACAGACAAAAAGCCAGAAGCTGTGGACACACAAATGCATCTGATGGTGACTGTTGCTTTTACAGACCCTGAGCTTAGTTCTGGGCTGCACTGCTCTTTGTGCAGAATGTGTCTTCGGTATCATGAAAAACATGGGGTGTAAAATGGTATCGAAAAACCCCACAATAATCCACCTGTCCAAGGGGTTTAGCCCTGTGGAGCACTGCTCCACAAACCCCACCCCAGGTTCCTGCCCTTCAGCACCGAGAGAAGAGCATGAGCAGTTCCCACTACTGAGTAAGTTCATGTAAAGAGTACCAAGATGCACCCCCTGTACTTAAACATCACCAAATGCAGTGGTTCCTGCAACCACCACAGGACCTGAAGGGTCTGACCAGAACTCTGCCCGTGCCAGGGCTGTGTCCATGAGAGCCCGCGCCACAGCTCATGGCCTGATCCTGAACCGAGCTCCCTGCCTTGGCCTGTCGGCCATCCATCTGTCTGCAGCTCATTTGTAACTAAACTTAGCACAGGAAAAGGACACTTCAAAGAAACTACACAAAGTATTGTGCAACACTAAGAGGTTTAGGGCACTCAAGGAAGAGTAATTTTAACCTACCAAAGAGAAACACCACGCTGACTTCCGTGGGCTTTGCTCGGCCGTCACTGATTTTGCCAACTGTGCAATCTCAACAAATATAAGAAATCACATTTATCTCCTCTGCCTATTTCACTTATGGAGCACTCGACAGGCTTGCAATTAACTGCCTCACAAAGAGAGTCAGCTCATGAAATTAAGCAGCAGCAAATGAAGGGAAGCGAGGAGGTTTGTTTGAAAGAAAAATACCTACTCAAAGCACAGCACGGTTTGTACAGCTTAGTGCATACTTGTCACAATCTAAAAAAATACTACAACCATGAAATCTATGATGAGAATGCTTCATATGAAAACCACCACAGGATTAAGTTCAAGAAAGGAATTTCTCATGCAAACTTTGCACTCTAATCTGAACTTTTACTGTAAGCATTCGCTTTCAGTTCAATTGTATTTCAGGGGAGATTTAGCCAGATACTCTGGAAAATGTGACTTGCTCTTGTCTACTTTAGGAATTAGAGGAGACCAGAGATCACAGCTGTCTGGAACAAGATTATGTTTGTAAAGTACAAAAATATTAAAGATGGGAATACTTTTAAAACAAACAAACATAAAAATCTCAAAGCAAACACAGATATCTTTCATCTTATTAAGAAAACATATGACTGTTTCCTCTTTCATTCTGTAGGAAAGAGTCTTACTCAATAGTATTTAAAAACCCTCACAAATTCAGATAGGCTTTCCTCTCCCACACCAACTTCTAATCAATTTTGCAAGCACACGTTGTGCAGCAAAGAATGTCTGGTGAATAAATGACGCCGTAGCAAACTAAAATGCACCGATTCCTGCACAGCGAGTTCTTGAAAGAATTCCAAGATTAAAGGAACATAAAAAATGAATTACCCTTTTTCACCTCTCAAGAGAGTAATCCTCCAGGTCAGCTTTGAGGTACATCTGAAACAAATGGTAAACTGTTTGGTAAACAGAAGGATTTTTCAGCAGCCCTTTTTGAAGGCATCATGGGAAAGTTTAGATCTAATCACAGCGTAAAGATGAGTTCAAACTAAGGTTGGATCTTTTTTACACATCCTGTCTATGAAGCACACAACATGGAAAAACCGAGGGCTCCAAGGGACCCATTTGTGTTAGTGCCCTACTGTCTTTGCTTTTACTTTTATAAAGCACTTTTTGTTCAAAAAAAGTAACTTTAACATACTGCTTATAATCTTATCTCTCAAATTAGTCCCAGGAAGAAAGACACTGGTGTCTCACTCCCCATCACTCCATCAAAGGGAAAAAAAGAAAAGCAGCTGAATGCACCAGAAGACTTAGGAGGCTTTAGCATTTCCCCAGACTTCCCAGCTTGTGCTGAGGAGGGGTTCCCGGGAGGAAGCAGGGTGGTACCAATGCCTGCAATCATCAGCACAGCCATGGCCAGCACTGGCAAAACACCTCCAAGGGCTTCTGCCCTCGAGACACAGCTCGAGTGCTGGCGGAGAGGTTCGCCCTGGACTCCTACAATTGCCAGAATTGAGAATTCTAAGGACTCCAAACACACAACCCCCTCCTCCTCACACCCTGCGCTAGGTTTGTGCTGTGAAACAAACCCCACAGAAAGGTCCCTATTCCCCCCCCCATCAACATGAGATGGGATCCCTGAAGGAGCTGTTTCTGTACCATTGGAGCAACTGCATCTCTGCCAGCGCTGCCCATAAACGTCCCACCTATGCTTGAAACAAAAACACTGCAACTCTCAGCTGCAGAAACAGCATTTGGAGTTATCTGAAAAGGGATGGCAAGTCTTTAATTATTAAACCAATCGCATTTAGCAGATGGTCACAGAAAAGTACCTTTAAAAAGTTGCCCAGAGGGTTATAAAAACGAACAAGCTAAAACAGCTGCCAGCTGGTGCGTGAAATCAATAATGAGAAAACGAGTCCTACTGTATCTTTGTGCTCATTGTCTGGCCAAAGACAGCGAGGACAAGGGAAGGGGAACGTCACCACGCGGGTGAATGGATTACGTGTATCTAATTAGGGAAAGACAAACATCTGAAGTTGGGCTGGAACGAAAGAGACCGTGCGAGCGCGTCCCTGCGCCGGGGACGCAGGGGATGGGCAGGGAGGCTGCGAGAGCCCTAAATGCACGCCTTGTTGTGGCACTGCCCGATTCATCACTCCTTTCAAAAGCCTGGGAAAATTCAAAATTGTGGTTAAGCAGCACGAGCACTCTGAAGGCAAAAAAAGCCAAGTTAGGCAAACGTGTGAAATGTTTTAATCATTTTCTTCTACACCCTAAAAAGTACAGAAAACACACAAAATGAGTATGCTAAAGAGTCAGGTGAAAGCTTTCCCATATTTAATCACAACAAAATGTTATGTGGCTAAGGATACAAACTACTGCTAAATCTCCTGGTTATCACAGATTCTTCTCCAAACCGCACCCTCAGCCCTGTGCACAGATCATAGTCTTTTAACTTCAAAATAATACTGCATTTCTACAATAAGATGGCAAGACCTCGAGCAAAAATAAACATTACTAAAGAGGTGGAAAATCAGATCAAATTTAAAGATTTTGTTTCATTTAAATAATTTTTTTAAATTTTTACCATAGAACCCTGACTACCTCGTACATAAAAAACAACATAGTTTTTTGGCAGGTAATTTTCTAGCTGAATACCCTATTCCACAGCCAAAGTCTTTCCCTAAATAAGCTGAAGCCATCAGTTTGGTTCGGCAAGCACTAGGGTTGTTTTTTGGGCTGGTTTGTTTGTTTTTGTTTGGGGTGGCTTTTTTCAGGTTCTCCCTCAAGAATGATGGGTTGTGTGATGAAGAAGGGGCAGAAGAGGGTAAAAATCACATGCAAAAGTAAACAAAACAGAATTGAGAAAAGCACATTAAGTGAAATTTCAGCTGCAGATGAGAGGTACTCCTGTAGCAGCATGCTTAAAAAAGAGAACACATCATCAACTAAAGATACAAGCGTATCAAATCACAGAATCTTATTTTTTCCAGTGAAGTTCCATTGATGGAGAGAGAAAAACAGATTAAGAAAGGCAGAATAAATTATTAATTGCTGCTCAAGACAGCAAAGAGAACTCAACACAAAAGCATTCCAAATGCTATTTTTAGCATATAAATAGTACACTCTGTTTTAACTTACATCAGCTGTTTTCTTTATCAGATTTTTATCTTAAGATGGAAACAGTATATCGCTCTAGCTCCCATCAGCTGCTATGTTCTGCAGAACTTAATCTGAGTAAGAAAACAGCTCTCTGTGCTTGAACTCACATCAGCTGTTTTTCTAGTTACTATTAACATGACATATTGAAAAGTTTTCTTGTGCACACAAAGACCCCGCGCCCGTATTAGTTCATGGAAGTAACACTTCCTGGGGACATCCGGATACGGACAACGCAATCAGCATCACGCTGTTTGGTTCAGGCAATGGAATGCTGCTTCTTGCAAATCAAAAATTGGCTTTATTCCCATTCACGTGACAGACAAGCATTTACAAACCAGCTACGATATGTGCAGGTCGGTAGTGGTCTTGCATGAATTGATTAAATATGATGTACAATTATATCCATTCTCCTACGTATCCCATTAAAAAGAGGGATGGCTTCTTTGGTGTTCCTGGAACTGGATTTGCATTGCCATCATGGTTTGGCTTGTGTTTTTTAAAAAAGAAACACACCTAGATTTGTAAACAAGGTTCATTTTCAGCAGATCAATTCACCTTCTGTTATCACATAAATTCTGTACAAATAAAGTACCACCATCATTTTTCTTCTCTGCTGTTCAGCAAGGCTTACTTTCAATCACACAATATAGAAAATGTAGATTGCTAGCACTGAGCATTAATTTTGTCTGTTCATTTATTTAGGAATCCTGAAATAAGCTCCCGAAACATTGCTTACAGCAGAACTGTAAACTAAAAGGCACTGGAATAATAAAGATAAGGCTGTCCCATTTAGAAAGGGAAATTTCTACATTCTTGGGTAAACAGAGTGCTCTCATAAATCGAGCAATGCCTTTTAGTGCTGTCAATGTGACTTGAATCTAGATGGCCCATTGTGTTCCCTAAGAAACTTACTTAAAATATTTACTGTAGAATTGTTTTAGCAAGAATGAGGAATAAAGTTAACTCTTTTTAACAAAACATTTGGTTAAAAAGCATGCTTTTCATGAAGTTCCTTTTAGTATCTGAATATACACATGACTTGTAAGGCAATGGAACTGTGGCTTCCAGGCTCTGCATTTCAGTGTGTGTACAGAGATTACAAACACACAGAAATTGGTCTTATCTGTACTCTAAAACGATGACATTTATAGGAATCACTTTATTTTAATCAACATCTGCAACATGCAACTCCCCATCCTCTCTAACATCACAGTCACACGGTGTTTTGCCCCTGGTCAGCCCAGCTACGTGCACCATTCCCCCAGTTAAAAATCATCATTTGTGATGTGCCACATCACAATTGTGGCAATTGTGCTCTATCTTCTTCATTTTCACATCTTAAAAATCACCCATTTGACACCCATATTCTTGACAGGAAGAGCTAAGAAAATAGCACGAAACGTCATGCCAAAAAAGGGAGGGGAAGGAACAGCAAAAAAACCCCCCCATAGTCTGCAGGCTGAGCTGCTGGTGGTACTGCAGAACACACATCAACGGCAGCAAACAGGCAGAGCTTTGGGAAGAAGATGAATGGAAGGAAGGAATGGAGAAAGTACTGACCCGAGCAGCAAAAAGCAATAGCAAAGATCATGAGACCGTTTTAAGCTGTAGGTATAGCTCTGTGTAATCTAAAATTTTTTTTTACTATCTGACAGATGTTTGATGGCCAATGAAAAAGTCATCAGAGCCGTCAGTCCAGCCCGGAGCGAGCAGCACAAGTCATCAGGAGTGCCTCAGCCATGACTGGCACACTCCTTGGCAGACTCATTAGAGATTAAAGCAATGCAGAGGCAGAACAGAAAAATTCCTTCTTAACCTTGGAATGGTTCACACAATGTATCTGGAGTACGGATACAAGATAGGTACTTAGGCATGTTTCACAGGGGTCTTCCTGCAGAAGCTGGGGATTGTTGCCTACAGGTGTACCAATCCCACTTCCACAGTCATTAAGCTTGCTTTTACAAAAAAATCAAGTAAACCTTCGAAGTTCAGTGTTATGGTGTGAAATGTTGAATACACAAGACTAGCCTTTGAAAAGCTGTATTATCTACTGATCACTACTATAATTTTTCTTTAACCTACAACTAAAAAATTCTATAAATGTACTCTTTTAACCAGTTAACTCCTACTCAAGTTACACATTTTGCTAAAAACAAACATATTAAATTGGTCTTAAATGCATGTGCATAACTTGAGACCGGGTCATCCTCTCCTCTTCTATTTTTATTACACAAAAATAAGCACTTCTGTGTTTGTGCCAAAAAAAATCCTGTTTTAGATGAAGAACTTTCAACTTTAATAACACAAGTAACATTTAGCACAGCTAAATAAAGGTATTTAAAAAGTCATTGCCCATTTAGTTTGTTTTACAATATAAAATGCCACTTCCATAGTGAATAATATTTTTTAATCCATTTTTAACATTTTCTAATAAATATCATACAAGTTATGGCATAATGTGTCACGGTTGCCATGGGGTAATGGTAAAAGGACACTGATGTGCAATCATTTTTTTAATTCCTTTTCAGAAACATTCACAGGAAGGAGTTTATATATGAATAAACTGCTCCATAATGAACAAAACAACTGTTCTGCACCATAATTATTAAAATACAAACAACTTAACATAAAAGCAATAACCTCTATCACCTTCAGTTCAATAGCAGCCACCCTCTGCGTAATTTCTTACGGACAAATATAAGTAAATAACAGTAGCATAAGATAAAGCTAAAAAATCCACAAATCAGTAGCTTAAAACTTTTTGAAAGTTACAATTGTGAATCCTAGAAGCACTTTAAGAAATTCAGATATTAACTGCACCCAAACCAACACAAGTGCATAGTTTGAGTATTTAAACAACCTTAACCCTGTCCCTCACCAGAAGGGCTTTGTACATGAAGGTCCTCAGGGAACCATATGCAACAATGATATATTTGACAGAGGTGATGAATTCTATGATACTGGTGTGAAAGGAACTATTTTTTAAAAATAATTTTCTTTCTCAAAACATTGGGGCCCATCACGGCACACCCGAAAGTTTGCCTTTATTGCCATAACTTGTCCAAAACTCTTCAAGGAGTTGAAAAGGGGATAAAGGTTTTTGAAGACCACCTGCTGTTGGATTAACTCTTTCCTTAGCAACGCCAAGAGTGACCAACATCATACAAATACTGCCTCTGGTTTCAATGGGAGCAGATCAGTATTCTTTGAAAAATCGAGATCTGTGATAACTTCTGACTTTTGACTCCAACCTGCATTGACAAGCAAAGAGCAAAACTCTCTATAATTCTGACAGTTGTTCAGAGCTGTTGTGAAACTCCCAGGAAGCCAATCCAACCCGATGTCACAATTTCTGCTGCTCTTCTAACTGGCGCTCAGCATCACTCTTGAGTTGCAGAAGAGATGAATCGTTTGATAACATACAGGAAGAAAGGGGACACAGAGAGGTCTTGGTCCCTTCCTAAGCACAAGAACTAAGAACATTGGCTCTAACTCTGTGGGGAAACACAGCAACAACAGCTTGTTTTGGAAGGGTACAATGTGTAGAAGACAGCATAGAAGGGCCAGACAGGAAATAGTTGCCCACACAAGCAGGGAAGTGGCAGCTGAAGTTAAATGCACACTCCCCTGGAGGCACCAGGACCAGCAGGCAGCTACCTCCAAGTGATGTTCACCTTGAGTTCATGTTCCACAGTGTAACAGCTCCTACAACTGCCCACAGAGTAGTCTCTGCAGAAGCTTGGAGAAGAGAGGCTCCTTCAGGGAGACCTCACAGCAACCTTCCAGTATCTGAAGGGGGCCTATAGGAAAGCTGGAGAGGGACTTTTTACAAGCGTATGGAGTGCCAGGACAAGGGGAACGGTTCCAAACTAAGAGAAGGTAGATTTAGACTAAATATTAGGAAGAAGTTCTTTACTGTGAGGGTGGTGAGGCACTGGAACAGGTTGCCCAGGGAGGTTGTGGCTGCTCCTCCCTGGAAGTGTTCGAGGCCAGGCTGGATGGGGCTTGGAGCAACCTGGTCTCATGGAAGACGCTGATGCCTATTGCAGGAGAGGTTGGAGTTAGATGATCTTTAAGGTCCCTTCCAACCCAAACCATTTTGTGATTCTATGATCCTAAGGCTATACCTGATGCCACGCTCTAGATGACAGCTACACAGAGTTGATGTAACTTCTGTGTGAAATCTGAAGTGCCTCCAAACTGTAAAAGGTAGCATGGTAAAAAATTACACCTCTGCTTCTCCAAGTTCTCGGTGGTTCCACTGCAAAACCACCTCAACCACTAGACTGTGGATATTTTTCAAATATTAAGTTTCTTTCAGGCAGTTAATTTTCCTGAAGGTATCATGCCTGTGAGAAGGTCTGGGGCTAAGATAATGTGACTTGTTCTTCTGGAAAGAATTTCAAGGAAAGGAGGAGCTAAAGCCAGGAAGGCCAAGAAGAGTAACAAAAGTAACAGTAACAATCACCTCTGTGTTAGTGATCTCAGTCTGACAAGGCCATGCAGAAGCCAGCGACAGGTAGACTGAGGCTTGGTTTTACCATCAGTGATTTACTTTGTAGTTTAAAACCCTTCCAAAATTGGTGGCTCTTGATAGGTCTCAGAAGAAGCCACTTTCCTGAGATTACACACATGATCTTTTAAACTACTTTTCATATATTACTCTCCTGTAATACTCAAGTTCTTGGCTTGCTTTTCTCAACTTTTCTATCACACAGCCATGCACAGTATGGCTCTACTGAAAACTGGCTTGTTGGGCCTTTCATGCACAGTTACGACAGTAAAACCAGTGACCTCTGAATGCAGGTCCATGGTCCACAATGAATTCCACAGTGTATCAGTACACTTTGAAAATAAACTTAAAATTTCAGCAGAAGGTTTCTCCAGCCACAATGTGGATCTATTGCTCTTGCTGCAGCACTGAACATAACCTCTACCACCTCTCTTTCCTATCCAGTTACTTCAGCTTTTTCCAAACTTTGGGATATTTTCTCCATAGTGATGCTCTACACATATATTCACATTATTTACACCCATTCATAATTCAATAATTTCCAATTTCTGAATTTCAGGCATTTGTTTTTGATCAGAATCCAATGCAAGGGTATGAGAGCTGTTTCCATTAATGAGCTCAAGAATGTTTCATGATAGTGACACCATTAGGGAGAACAATAGACAGAAAGAGCAAACTAATTCCTCTAACATGGAGTTAATCACCTCCTTTGTCCTCTTCACTTCTTGAAAAATTAATGTCTATACTAGTGTAGTATTTTAATTTCCCTTAAATCCTACTCAGATCAGGTGCAAATTGTTCCTACATAATCTACTCATTTCTCTCGAGAAAGAGCATCCAATAAAGTTGTTGTAGAATGGAGCCTGGAGGGCACTGGAAAATCAATTTTGAGGCATGTGCCTTGTGAAAGCTAACCCATGTGCCTTAAATGCAGTCGAGTTTCCAGGTGCCATCTCCATTTTCCCACCTGGTTTACCTACACTAGGCTGCCAGACTGAACTCTCCAAATACTTGTCCTAAGGAGGACAAACTACGATTCAAAATGCAGACTTCTTCTAATCAGGGTCACGTTTCTGATTCACAGCCCATGATATTATGCACAGTCCTGTTCTTTATGTAGCATCTTTCACATCAGTGAATAGAAGTAAAACCCACAGTGAAATATTGCAAAGCTCATTCCAGAGAAGCAGCATCCCACTCTCCAGCAGGGCAACAGGTAAGAAATTAGTATGCTACTGTGATGACACTGCTTCAATACCCAGGTAAATAATTTAAAGATAGATGAAAGATCCATCCCTATCTTGGACTGTTTTCAAAACTGGACCTTAATAAGACTTGACTCGCTTGGTAACTCCATCTGCCCAAAATAGCCTTGCCTCCAATAAGAATTGTTGGTACTCAGAGCTAAATAAAATGGATCAGGAGTTTTCAGGCAGGCATCCAGAGTATGATAAATAATTAAATAAAAATTATAAAATAAATAAATGAATTTTAAAATCACTTGTGGGCTTATGGCCACATCTCACTTTCTGATTTATTGTAACCTCTATCACTATTTAATTTGCTCAGTAGAAATCAAGACCTTTCACCCTGGTACTACAAGAACTCTTTAGGAATACACCCTTAAACAATGAGCACAATACTAATCCTGGCTACTCCTGCAGAAGAGAGTTGCTTTCTCTGTACTTTCAGATCCATTAAACTAAGGGGAGTTGGCCAAGAACCCTTCTGAACTCATGTATCACTGGGCTATAAATATTTTCCATGCAAGGGGCTCCAGCAGTAGTTCATAATAAAAAGCTGCATTCTCAAATGCATTCTAATGGCATCCCCAAACTTCTCTGCTGACGATGGGCTATCATCACATGAAAGTCCCATAACATGAACTAAAACAACGTGATGGGTTGCCATTGTCCTTGAAACCTGCCTCCTCTTCTGTGCTTCTTTGTAAGCAGGGCGCTCACACAGCCACACACAGCCCTCTATCCATCCACAGCCGCATTCAGAGCTCACCAATACTCATATGCAGCAAGGTCAGAATTTTTTTTAAACATTCTTTGATTAATGCTGAGAGCTGCAGCATGTTTAGACAGGGTCGTGACCCCAGGCATCCATTTAATCAAATTTCTCTGCTGCTTGTCCCAGTGGAGCCATCGCAACAAGGAACTCTCTCAATGAAAAAAAAAAAAAAAAAAAGGAAAAGAAAAAGAAAAGGAAAAAAATGCACACTTCACATCTCACATTGTTTACATGCTGTTAAGTAATTATTTCACTCTTCGACCCCCACTGGCCATCAACAGACAAGTCACCTCCTTGGAGATTCTGAAAAGCTTATTCAGCTGTATATAATTCATTTTGTCTCTTTCCTTCATTGTGAAGCTAACTGCTTAGCTTAAAGACTTCTTTGTGAATACTTAAGTACATGGTGTCCATGCTAATGATCTCACTAATTATAAGTGTATTTATCATATACCAAGTGTTCTCAGCTACTCTCTCCTAAAGCCACCTCACTGCAGCCACACCACGCCAGCAGGTTCCCACCGTGTGTTTGCCCAAGCGAACGGGCACCGCTCGCACGCGCACGAAATTTCCCAGGAAATTCTGTCATTACCTGAGTGACCAAGCCCCTGGCTCAATATTTGCTCAGGAGTTTTCAATAACACTCTGATCTTTTATGCAGCTCTTCTCCAGGGCAAAGTGCAGAAATGAGCCAGGCAAGTAATAAAGAATTACAGTTTGCCTTTATCTAATAGCTCCATCAGTCAGAGTGAGAGAGTTGGATAAAATGGTAACCTATTCACCCAGTCCTTCTTAATTGCTACCCCAGAATGCAAAAAGAAAGCAGGGGCAAGAAAAAAGTTTATTCCTAATTGCGGTTCAAAAATTAGAGGTGAATGACGTGAGAGCTAAGCAGAGGCAGGAGATATCCTCACCCTGTAACTCAAATGAAAACTGACTGGAGACTGCACTGCGACCACAAAACAAGAGGGCTGGGGAAAAAAAGGGAAGCAGGGAGCAGTATCCATTTGGGGAAACAAAAGGGATTATTTAACATTCTGGTTTCCTTTTTTTGTGTCTTCCTCCTTCTAGAAATAAAGAATTACATTATTTCCTAGAGTTATTTTGCTTGCTCAAGAGAGACAGTTGTATCAGTTTCGATTCTTACCACGGTTTCTCAACATTTCTAAAAATTAAATCTGAAAATGGAACACCAATGTTAAGCTTCACATTCAGGAATTAAGGCTTTCAGTTTTGTTTTATTCTCTTTGGCTTACGTGTGATTTCACCAGCCACATGCTCCCCCCCAGAAGCCAAACGTGTCCCTGCCAATGGGTTCTACATCCCATCAGCGTACTCCAAGGACCAGACTTTTCACACTATCATCCAAACTTGCTCACTAAATAAAGGATTACTAAAGGATCAAATGGGAAAGGAAGCAAAGGAAATGAAACAAACAAAATGAGAAAGCGAAATGAAAGGGGATCCTGGAAGATTAAGATCAGATGGAAAGGAATGTAAGCAACAAGGATAAAATAATTCACCAGTAAAACAATGGTTATATAATAACAAGTGAGAATAAAATTAGGGAATTTTTGTTGGGTTTTTTTTTCCCATTACAAGGGGAGCAACATAGTAAAAGAATTGCACAAAGCAGCTTTATTTGAAATGTCTTTTGTAGAAGGTTTCCCCCTGCCCCAAACCTGGTAAGGAAAATTCCACTTCATGTAAAGCTGCCTCACACAAACACAGCACCAGCCATGTCAGGAGCACATCGGCTTCAACTGCCAGGAACAGAAGTGAATGCGAGACACAAGAAGCAGCTTAGAGGCAAGAAGGAGAACAGTAAAAATAAGTAACAAAATTTCAACTTTTTAATAAAAATAGGGAAAGTTTTTGGGGTTTGTTGTTGCTTTGTGGGGTTTTTTTTTAAAAGGGAGCCAGCACAGAGCCAGCTGTCTCTAGCAAGTCTAAAAATCTGAGCAACAAATCAAAACTTTTGCATCTTTTTAGCCCCTTGCATAACCATTTATGCCCAGATTGAGCACGAGGTTAGCACAGAACTTTAAGTAAACCAGAGAAGCACTAAAGTGTAAACACTTTGTAGTCTCTCTGCAGAGATGTAAGCATTAAAGCACCAGAGTACTCCAAGCAACAGTCCAGACATGGCATCATGCAAGACATTCACATGAGATTCAAACCTTCAAAGATACAAACTCCTAAATTCTGAGTTTTGTGCTTGATTTGTTTTTAATTCAAATACAGAAGAGACAAATACATACACACACTATAAATCAAGATCATTGATATCTTACAGTATAAATGTTTTAAAGAGCAGAAAAACAATGCAGGAAAAAAGGACACCCCATGGGGTACATAACAGATAAACACATTCCCAAAACCTCTGAATTGGTGATAAGGATTGTGGGTTTAACTCCATTGACTTTGGAAGCCTGATAAAACTTGACAGAAACAACCAGTTTCTCTGGAATTCTCTATCTGTAGATTTAAATATAAGCATTTTATGTTTCTAGACAACTAGTACTGAGCAAGGTTATTCCCTTTACCATATTAAATTAGAATGTTTAAAGCAAGCATCAAATATATTTTCTGAAAGCAGCTGAAATGAAAACAGACTCTTCTAAAGCCCTCAGAAACTGTGTTGTACAGAAAAAGCAACTGGGAAGAAACTAAGTAGAATATCACTGAACACCTGTACATGCATCTGACCTTTGATTTCTTCGGAGTTTACAAAAATATGCTTATTGAAATCTGGGTGAAGCTTTCTGTTTATCTGCCTCTGACATGCTCTCTCTTACAAAACATGTGGAGTCCTCTTGCAATGTCACTTCTAACTGCTAACTGCTTCGCTTGCGAAATGCAACAATTGCAGTAAGAGATCTGGGGAGAACCAGCAAGACACTACCTTCCTTCAAAAAACCCCACACACTAAAAAAACAACAAAGAAACTAATCATACTTTAAAGGTGAACAAGATTCCACCCACTCTACTGGTTACTGAAGGAGCTATAGAGAGGGAGGGATGTGGATGGCAGTGGAGGTTGGGACTTGCCTGCCTGCAATGCACAGCAGCAGCCCTTCAACCTGCCACGCTCCTCAAGCGATCCCTGGACCTGTGAAAAACCAATGTCAACAAAAACAAAGAAACAGAATCTACTGAACTGGACTGTAATGGTTCCCAACCAATTTTTATGGCTGTGATTAAGTGCAGTGTGAAATAACGAAACACGAGGCTCAGGATGTGCTCAGCCTGTTGCAGGTGGAGATTTACTTCCACACACTTTGCTATTATATGGGAATTTCTGTACTCTCAGTTAGTGACGGGTATCTTTTGCAATCCATAACAGCCTGCAGATAAAAACATCCTCTATAGTGGGCTTTGACACAACACATGGGCTCTTGCCAGTTTCAGTCTAACCTATAACAACCCAAAACTCCAAATCCTTGGGTTTGCACTGGAAGGTAGAGACCTTCATCTGTATGGACAATGGTAAAGGTAGAGTTCAACGCCTGTGACCATGGACACCAAGGCCATGGAAAAGATATCATATAATTATTACTTATATTTTATAGCTATTGAACTACCAGCCATTTCTCACAGAACTTTTATTCATCTTGGCCTTGGATGAGAAATCTCAGTGACTTACATTACTTTCCTTGACACAGATTCAGAAACTATTAGGTACTACTTCCACTCAAAACCAGTTCTCTTGGCATTATCTGTATCAGTATCCCCCATTTCAACTAACAGTGTCCTATTTCTCAGATTTTTCCTAGCTGCCCCCCATGTTATTTTCAAGTGTCCATTTCTGCAGCAATAACCTTTGCTGTACCACGTAACCAAAAAGGAAATAAAAAAAGTAAGTCTGCTTTCACTTGAGACACAAACAAGTGTGGATTAACATCAGCCATCTCAGTAATATTTACCATTTAAAGCTTTTTGAACCCAGATAATCTTCAAATACAAGGATCTTTCCAGCTTAACTTTTGGTGGAAGAGGAAATCATCACTGATACAAACTAAATTTAGGAATAATGGATAGTTTAAAAAAAAAAACCTCACAAATTACCCATTTGTGGGAAACATTCTCAACTGAATTAATTATTTGATAATCATCAGTGTCTCCAGAGAATGTGACAAGCACATGAACAGTAAAATAGTAATCACACTGTGTAAACTGTACCTGAATTGCTGAAATATGACTCATGCAACTAGATTAATAAATTAATGAAATGTAAATCTTAACTTTTATTTTAACTTTTGTTATCCTTGCATGTTATAATTTGTTAAGCTAAATATAATGGAATTTATCAGCTAACATCCTACTTACAACTCATGTAATTATTTGACATTAAATTCTTTGGTTTCTATAATGTTATCTAATTCAAAAATAGCTTTCACTAGTATTAAATGGAAAAAAAGTAATTTATTCTTCTTCCTCTGAAAAACTATTCATGAGAAACTGTTCAGCTAGGGAAAAAAGTAACAAATGTAAGAATCAGATGTGTCATAAAAAAATACTCAGCACTAATTACAATTAATATTAGAAGTTTAAGGTTTGGGTTTTTTTTTATTTTTGGCCTTTTTTTGCCTTTTTTTTTAAGCAGAACTCAAAAAAAAACCCCCAAACCAAACAACTGAAAACAACTTTATTCTCTCAATATGACAGTAAATAATTTCCAACCAAGTATAACGACACAGCTGTGGGACTCTGCTTTCTTTAGGAAGGACAGGGTGAGGATCACCTACAAATAAAACACCTTCTGTCACAGTAAAAGCTGTCCTCTATGGGTCATCTCAAAAATCCTCATGTGCCATTTCTGTATTCCTCATGTGTACCCCTTTCAGAAGAAAGAGTTGTAAGAGAGTTTTGAGAAAGAAAACTAAAAAGGACGAAGTGTAGAATATTACATGCTATTTACAGGCTGCTACAAATACGTGAAAAATGAAGGAATTTATTATTCCCTGGCTACTGTAGCATTGCATTTGTGTTTGCTATTGGAAAATCTCAACCTCTGAGCATGAAGAGCCAAGCCAGTCCTTCCCCAGCACACAGATGGTGATCCTGCCCAAGTACACCCAGGAGGCGACACAGCACACAAGGCATAAAGGGAATGGCACGGGACAAATGCCACCAAACAAAATGCTCTGCTCAAAACACAAACCAGGAGGAAAGAAATTAAATTTTGTGTCTGGAGCAGAATTAGCTTTCACACAGGCTACATGCTCACTGCACACCTTCTCTGTGCTACACACTGCTTAAGAGCACCATTGGCATAACACACTTGTGATAATGACATTATTAAGATCTTGTTCCCAACTGCTTTCAGAAAGATGGCAGCATTATCATGCAGTTATTATTTTTCATTCCTGCAGATTTCTAAATCAAAGTGATCTGGTCCTTACTGTCCTTAGTTTTGTTTTTTAAAGATGTCCTCCCTCTAGAGCTCGTAGACATTCATCTTTCATCTCCTTGCTGTCAATCTCTGACTATAAAATACATTTTCACCGAGGCAGATGAACAAAACCAGAAGCCTGTAACCATCTTTCACTGAACCACACTCAACAACCTGCTCCTCACCAGTTTAAGCTCTTGCAGTGCCCACAGCCGCACTGGGCACAACACGTGTGCCCATGAAGTGAGAAATGACAGCAATGTGCCCAGCTCTCAAGAGGAAAAAAAAGCTCCTCAGCACCTAAAGACAGACAGACAATCCCTTGGATACACAGCGTGCCTGGGATGGGGCTTCCCACCAGCAGGGGTGAAGCCATGGGGGACAGCAAGCAAACCTGGGCAAGGAGCAGAGGGGAAAGAGCAGGAGGGAAGAACTGAAGCAAGAGTTGACCCAGTGCAAAGTCATCAGAGAACAATCACAGGTCACACAAACTGGTCCTGTTTTCATACTCTGCTGGAAAAGAAAATAAAACAAGGAAAGAGTGTGGAGACAAAGTTATTCAACACACAAAAAACCCAGAAGCTGGACCTTCAAACCCTTTGAAACACAGTGCATGTCAGGACAGAGCTCTGCCCAGTGCCTGGGAGGAGACACAAGGCCTGAACATCTGCATCACTTGGGAGTGTTCACACTGACCAGAGCAGCTACAGGACACGGGCACAGTAACATGGGAGCCAACAGCTCGGGTGAAGTCTCCACAAGACCAAAGGACAAAGTGCACTTGTCCCCACCACGACTGCATGAGCCATTTCTGAATTTCAGGCTGACACCGTACACTTACACTTCAGTCCTTGTGTGGTTTAAGTTTCTTTTTATGAACTTGGAACAACAGCTTAAGAATACACATCTGATTCATTCAGGTTTTTAATCCAATATTGTATCAGATAAATCACATCATATTTTCTTTAGGGATATGGCTAAAAATTAACACTATAGCTTGAATTATATTTGAGTTTAAAATTCTTCAATTGCCAGGTTGAGTGTAAAATTATTCAATTACACTTTTTTCTTTTCCTTTTTCTTTTTTAATCTAGGAAAGTGCAAAACAACTCATGCCTTAAAGTCTCATTTCCAGAAGTAACTGCTCAGGCTTTCAGAAATTCCAGAAGCCCCTGCATGCTTGTACTGCATTGGGAGAAGTTAATATAGTGTAAGATATGCAGATAAAATATGAATTCCAGCCATGTAACAAAAATGCCGTTGACAACATGTATATTATGCAATTATGACTGTCATTTTATTACTGTTATTAATTTATTAGTATAATTGCAATTTTTTTCAATGTCATAATGTGATAATAAAGGACTTGTCATTACTGTGTTAACCTCGGAACATCTCTGACCTCAGGGGAGGTAGCTGTACGCTTTCAGTCCAAAATGAGCTGTCAGTTACCACAACGAGATTTTGATGACTACATTATCTTGTAATTAAATGTCTCAACAAACTTCTCCTTGTGATTGACAGGTAGTTAAGACTATCTTTGACCACAGGGCAGTTTCTTTATTTTTCAGGAATAATTTTTCAGCGGTGAAGAAGAAAGACAAGAGTTTAAAAATTAAAGTGTTTTGAACTATATATTAATCTATATTTGGTACTTACAAGAGAGGGAAAATTCTGCCGAATTGCATTATCCTCTGCCCAAACTACTGCATTTAAGTGACAACTTTTGATTGATTAAAGGACTTTATGCCATTCTTTATTAGCATTTAGGTCTTTAAAGAAATAAATTGTTTTGATTTTACATCTTTTCCCCTTTCACATTAATTTTTTATCTCAGACAATAAAAATGCTTAAAATCACTACCGGTAACTACAAGACCCCAACATTAAGAATATTTAATGAGATATTCTCATAAGGGTCCATTTCTGATGATTTGGACCATCTAGCAGAAGATTCACAGAAATCAACAGAAATTCCATTTGTAACAGGTTTGAAAGAACAACATAAATTACCATCTATCTGATTCAGTATCACCTTAAACACTGGCTTTTTACATGGTAGATCCTTAGTGAAGCTGAGGCTGCAGGGGCATCAGTGCCAAAAAGATCCTAAAAAACTACTAAAAGAAATGAACCAAGACACAGAGCAGCAGCCTTAGCCCCTTGAGCAAAGACAAGCTTTTTCTGAAGACACGAAGGCTGGACAACCTTTTGCAGACAATCCTCCATGAAAGGATGTACTTGCAGGTTCTAAGAAACATTCATGACCACAGTCATCACAGAATCATCGAGGTTGGAAGAGACCTTCAGGCTCATCCAGTCCAACCCCCACCTCCATCCCCACTCACCCACATCACCCAGTGCCACATCCAGACGCCTCTTGAACACCTCCAGGGACAGTGACCCCACCACCTCCCTGGGCAACCCATTCCCACACCCAATCACCTTCACAGGGAAGAAATGTTTCCTAATGTCCCATCTGAATCCCCCCTTGCTGCAATTTAAAGCCATTTCCTCTCGTCCTTTCACTGTGGGCATGGCAGAAGAGACCAACAGCTTTGCCCTCCCATGGCATTGTGCACCAGGACAAACCAATCTAACTCCATTATCCTCTGCTCTGGCAACCTTTGCTGTGGCTCAGGACAAAGGAAGCAAAGTGAGCATTGTAAGTGGCCAAAATCCACTTTTACCTCCTTCTGAATGGGCTCTTATCCTCAATCAGCCCAAGTTTCAAAGATCAACAATAATAGAGGATGAAAAACACCCTTTCCAAAAACAACTCCGACCAGAGTGACACAACCCTCACATATCAAATCAAATCTCAATAGAACATAAAATCCTTTCAAATGCACAAAGTTGTATCAACAGTGAAATCTAATTATAATAAAAATAAAACAAGTGCTTTCCACAGCCAGTTAAAGGTCACACAGATTTGGTACACCTGAAGCGTGTCTTAAACACAGCTTGTAGCCACCTAATTTCTTTCCCATTTATGCTAGAATTGATATTGAACAGGACTGGGCAGCATTTAAGAAGTCTTCAGCAGTCAGACATAATCATCTAAACTGTAAAACCTGTGGTTTAGTCTTTCAGGAAGAATCCGATGAGTCAGAAGTTGAGACAATAACATATGGGCAGAGGCACAAACAGGAGGTTGCACTTATCTGCTGACACTCTTTAGGTTTCAGTATTTCCTCATTTCCCCTACGGGTATGCTGTTGCAATCCAAATCTTATCAAAGCCTCACGCTACCAATGTTCAGAGGTTTTTTAATAGATTTCACAGTACACAGCGCTTTATAGTAGTTCTCAACTCCAGGAGTCATCTACTTGTATGGGAACCAATTTTAATTTGAAAGAAAAAAAAAAAAGGCTGACATCCAATAAAATCTTCACATTGATTTTTATGAAATGTACATGGTTTTAAAAGTGTCTTAATTTATTTGCCGATATAAATTTTTTTTAACCTCCCCTTCTTTCACATTTCCTTATTTTAGCAGCACATCTTCCTACAGTCTGTTGGACTGAACCCCAGGAGCTGCATTCAGATAATGAGGACACTTAATAAATGGCACAATGAAAAGTAGGGAAAAATTCCAGAAACTAGAAAAATGTTGCCCAACATGATCCAGTCATTTATGTGGGATAAGCTTCTGAACTTCTATACTGGGTATAGAATTCTGCTGAACTGCTCAAAACAAGATCATGATAATGGCCACACTCACTCATATTTTCAGGTTGAATTTAATTTGCTATCAGGGTAACTGGATTTCTTGAAATGTGTTCCATGCTTCTAAAGTTATATTTTAAAGTATTTTAATTTTATTAACACCTACTATGGCAGAAATTATGTTAAATAGATACGCTTGCACTAGGAAAATTGTTACTTGCAATTGTTTTCCTATTAATTAAATACCAATGTGGTAGCTGAGAGTTCAGTGTAAAAAGTGAAAAGCTTTGACAAAAGAAAATGATTACGTTGACAAGCAAAAGAGGAACTTCCCAAATCTTCCCAACACATCAGGGTGAAATGACACAAGACCGAAAAATAACATAACTTGGAATTAGACTGGAGCTATAAGAACATTAAAATGTGATTTTCCCCTGGACAGTACAGCAAATGCACTGTGTCTGTCAGCATGCAGTCTCATTTTCTGGTTGGGGTGAATATATTTTAAAGCCCCTTGAACTTGGAGAAAAGTCTAAATCCTGCTATGTTACATTGCTTGCTTATATGAAATGGCTGAGAGATGAAATACATAGCTGCAAGATAAGATTCTTTATTCTGCCTCGCAGTGATCTCGAGTTGATCTTTGCAGATCATATTCTCTGGGATATTTGCAGAGCCACATCTCATTTAGCCTCACCACACCCCACTGTGTGGGTCTGAAGTGCTCTGTACGAGGATTACTTCCAGCCTTCAAAATATTTTGAGAGAAGGAGAAGATTTTGCATTGTTTACAGTGTGGCACATTTGTATGTGCTTCCATGACCGGGAAGCAGGGAAGAACACTGAACTGGGGAGACTGGCCTTTGAGTATGGAGAGCAAGTGCTGTCACTGCAGTCTCACAGATACCCCCAGTGAAAGAGCTGTGGATGCTTTCAGTGACTGCCATCAATTAATTCAAGTCGATGAAAAAGATTTGATCATAAATGCATTTCAATGTAGTCAGCATGCAAAGGACAGGATTTTCATATGAAAGAGAAAGGGAACTTTGTTATCCATTATAGCTCTGATGCACCAAATTCTGATGTTCAGATTTGTACTTAGATCCCTCAAGCCTGAGAACAGTGTTTCAGTTATTCAGGACTGTATCAGTCAACAGGCAGGATTCTAAGAGCTGCCTCCGTCTAGAATATGTTTCCTTCATTTAGGAAAGTGCAGTAATTCATCAGTGATTTAACCTATAGACATTTGAAGGTTGGAGAGCACCTCAGAGGGGCTGTTGACCTTCAGCAACTGAAAGAATTGAAGCTCCAGCCTTAGTCAATATATATTTATCTTTCTGTTGGGACTATTACAACTGTTCAAGTAATGCTGACCTTGAAACTTCTGCACACGATGCACTAGAATAATGATCCCTGAAGGAAGAGTATAAAAATACCTAAATAGGATATCTAAATCCAAAATGCACATAAAGATAAAGGAAAGCACTTCAAAATGTGAAGCCACTTAAGAAGAGGTAATATTATTGAGGCTCCTATTAATTATAATTTGAATAACATTGCTAAATATCATAATTACACATTCCTAAATATTTTAATGATAGGATATAATTTATGTCAAAGACCTTGTTTGTTTCATTGTGAAATCTTTGCCTATTTGTAATTAATTTAATGTCTGACTGACAGCCTTGTAAATTGAAATAATCTACATCTTGAACTTGCTCTGCACAACTACAAGAGCACAAAGTCTTTATCCTATTCCTTGTGCTTTTTTAACTTTGCTGCAGAGAGAAAATTGCGAGAAATAAAAAGGTTGGTTTCATGTAATGCCACAGTTACTTGTTCCCTCACATTTTTCACTCAAACTTGAGATTAAAGCAGCAGCCAGGACCAATTTCATTAATCAAAAATATTATAGCACTAGAGGTACTAATAAAACGAGTATTTCCTTTATTGTACAGCTTATAAAACAGTCCTCTCCCAGCACTAACCTTGCCTGTGTTTCCCCTGGATCTGGTGGGCACTGCTGCTGGCAGCTGGGCTATACCTGCCTATCCAGAACTGCAGTGAACAAGGAAAGGAATGACATCCTCCCTGGGTCCCCTTCTCCTTTTATAATACCCAGTATTTGACTGGGGCAGTTGCAAAGTCTTTCCATGTAAACCCCATTCTTGGAGACTGTTTCCAAGAACAGAAAACAAAACTTCTTTCTGGTGGTGGCTGGAGTAAAGACCGAGACCATCACAAGTAAGCTATCATGAAGACGAGGATCTAGTTCTGGGCATGGAACGTACTGACTGTTTCATATCCATTCTTAAAACAACTCTGCTCTCTGTGTAAGATCATACAAAAAAAAATAATGCCCAAAAGAAAAATATACCCCAAGTCTTTCATTTGGTTGTTCGTCTTCTCTTCAAGCCGCCTTCAACATAACGCTCTGTGATACACAGTCTGCAAACAACCTGCTTGAGCCATTTACAGGCTTTAATTAAAAGAATTACTGTTAAAAAATTCACAGCAAGGATAGTTTGTCAGATTTTTATATCCACTGTTCTCACCACTCGGTCACCTCCGTTCTCTTTTCTGGAGGGCACAGAGCATTACCACCATGCCCATCAGTGGTAGGAGGCAGAGACATCAGTGCACAAGAAAGACCAAAAAAAGGATATTATCAAGCAATTAATTTGTTTGTTTCCTGGCACAGGGTCATTCTCATGCCCTTCCTTTGGATTTTTCCCCTCTCTGCAAAAGATGCAGTAACTATTTGAAGAAAATCACCTCTCTTGCACACTCGTTAACAGAGTAACTTGCTCTCTAGTACAAATGTGACTTGAGTTGGCTACTAAATGCATAAAATAATTAAACATGCCCACATCTTACATATGATTTTCCATAACTGTCAGATTTCTAGCTGTCTAGAATCTCCTGTTTTCTAACAGACATGTCCTATTTAAACCCTGTGATGGGATGCCTGGAACAGGGGCTCACCTCGGCCAGGCTGGACATCGCGTGTGCATTCGGGGCTGTTGAAGACCCTGCAGTCGGGAGGGTTAATGTCTTTATAACAAAGGGGAAATGTCTCTTTTCACTTTATAAATCATTTTAGACATATAGCATTGCTCTAGCAGAAATCAGGAAAGGTCTGCTGTTTTATTAGTCTCGTTAAAGGTGATATTCATCTATTACGAGGAGGTTAAATAGCTACAAGGGAGAACCAGCAGTGTTAGCAGCTCCACCGCCCACCTTCCTCCGGCAGGTACACTCTGCCTGTCCCAAAGCTGGCCAGAAACAACCAAGTGACCATTTCCTCACCTCCACTGAACACTCAACACACACATGGACATCCAGGATTAGCAATTGCCCAAATTCTGTTGAGGATGGTAGCACCACTGTGGACACAGACACCACCGCCGAGAGCATCCAACAGCAATTACACACCAGGCTTTCTGTTCAGTGCCTTTTATTTGGGCCCAGGGGAGTCAGTACCGTTTTATTTTGCCTGATATTATCCCAGATGCTGTTGTGTCTCATTTATTTATGCATTTCCCACCGGAACACAGGATTCTGCACGAAAATCTGATCCCTCTAAACAAGTCTCTCTTTTCCTACAGCAGTTAATAAAAGGCTACCTTGAAAGAAGAGAAAAGGTAAAAACTGCAATTCAGTGTGGCACACAGGGGTTTATTTCATCCATATATTGCATAATAAAATGAATTTTCGTAACATTTACTGCTATATTAACTCTCTTCATGATGTCCACTACATTAAAGCTGCAACAGGAATGTTTTTAAAAAGAAACCTGCTTGTCTTGGAAAAACAAGGCTCAGCCAGGGATACAAGAACTTCTTCAGCTTCTGGTAACTAGTTCAATATCAAACCTGCTTAGTGAATTCGTCACTCATGTCTGAAGACTGTTTGGTACAAGGAGGGTAAAGAGCTTTGGACACCTTCTGCCCAACAGCATAACCATGAATTTTGCCTCCAGGAGATCACACAACCCTGAAATCCAGAGGAAGATACACTGCTTTGTAGAAGGATATCCTCCCAGACAGCCTGGGGAGCCCCACTTCAGAGCCACCTTTTCCTGACAAAGAATTAATACTAGACTGACTTAGCAGTATGCCACAGAGATCAGCAGACCTGGATGCACAAGGAGACCAAGTCTGACAGATTCTGTCCAGCTTCTTCAAAATTTCCATGGACAGACCCAGTGCTAACCGAGCAGTGCTGCAGGCAGCCTCAGAAGAGGCCACCAGGAGAACAGCTCCTAGACCATCACGGGCATTGTATGATTAAGTATAAACCAAGCTTGTTCTTCCAGCTAAGGAAATCACTGCCACTCAGACTATGGAAAGAGTTCTTGAATATTTCTCTTCTCACAAAACAAAAATAACTTCCCTATGCCACCTTTTGAAAATATGTAACTGGCTTCCAAACATCACCCAGCACACAATCCAAAGTGGACCAGTAGTGGTTGTCAGGCCATGAGTACTACATTTTTTTTCCAAATATATTTTATAATTATCACACATTTTATACACTAAATCAGAAGGCAAACAATAAGGGAACTCTCTCAACACACTGTGAGTAACAATCTTGTTTTATTTAGCCTGCAGAATACCTCAGTTTTGTCCTGTACTTTATTTCAGCTTGGGTAGCACAGGAAGGTAATAAAGCTTAATGGGTACTATTACTTAGTTGCTCAAAACTCAAGGTCACTGGGACACCAGGGGCCAGCAAAAAAACTGCTGATTGAAGAAACAAGTACATAAACAATTTATTTTAATTGTATTTCTTTTATTATATGAGCAGTTATATTAGAACTTGATGCAAAATGTTGACTCAGAAGAGCTAAATATAATCAAACACTACCTTATATTCAGCCAGCATAACATATTTTGACACTATTCATAGAATGCCCCAAGCTTTGCTAATTTGATAACGTTAGACTCCCTCTGTATTTTAAGCTCATGGTAGAGGATAACAATTAAACCTGCACCAACACAAACTCTGTTACACTGAATTTATGAACAGAAAAAAGGTGATGGTGAAGATTAATCATCACATACAGGCCTGTCAAACTGCTCTAAATCTATGATAAGACCAATTTATTATGTAAAAATGGCTACAACACACAAAATGTGCAGGGTTAGACACAAAATGTTCCTCAGTGAGCATGTCTGTCAGTATCCAAAGGCATTTCTTTTGCCAAAGAAGGAACCAAGTACAGAATTTTAGCCCTCATGGAGCTTTTCATGATACATACCACAAGGATTACTTTAAGTACGGTTGCTAAGGGATTCATCATTTGTGATGAGGTCTAGGACCAGCTGTGGATGGAGATGACCACTCGGAATCTGTTTCCCCCTTTGGACTGGTTCTGAAAGACCACCCTCCTGTCCTCTCCTCCCAGCTGGACAGAACAGACCCTGGAGCCAATTCTCTGGAAGCACATCAACTCCAGCAGACATGGCTTCCCTAAACACCCCCCATGTAACTCGGAAATCTGGGGAAGAGTACCCTCACCAAAAAAATACCACGCAGTTATATAACTAATGTCTGAAAAGGGTCATATCTCCCCAATCTGGCATGTGCCCAACTACTGAGAGCTTTGCTTTCCTATCTTAATATTATGTTACTGGAGATAATTTTTTTTAATTGGGGAAGATGGAGTATTGTCTCTGTTGAACTCCACATGGCTCTGGAACATAATGTTTTAAACAAACTTCCAACCAGCCCTGTGCAGATGGTACAGAGCTTCTCCACCTTTATTACAACAAATAAAAGTGATGTACAGTATACTGAGGAGTTATTCAGCAGGCAATTCCCAGGGACTACCTTTACTGCAAGGTTCTGAAAAATATCTAGAACTCTTTATATGGTGTCAGAGGTTTACTCAGAAGCAACAACATGGTAGATACAACAACTCACAGTTGTTATGGATGAGGCTGTAAACAAATGTGTTAGCTCTGCACACAGCATGTCAAGGAGAAAAGCCTCTGACCGGTATTTCCTATGAAGGAAATAAAGGAAATAAACTATTCACTCGTGGTCTCCCCTCAATTCCCCCAGCACTTCCCACTCTGCATTCTCCTCCCAGAAGCCTGGTAGATCCCTCCTTTTATGTTCCTCAGTAGTATTTTGCCCCACATGCTTCATCACTTTGAAGCCTCCCATTCTCTTCCACTGAAGAGTTTAATGGGGAGGTCATACTGTACTCAAACCAGGAATGATGATGAGCAGCCACATGGAACTGACAAAACTATTTTTTATATTAATAAAATTATTTTCTTATTATATCCTTAGCAATGTACAGGAACAGCAGGAGACATCAATCTTTAACAAGTCTCTGAAGTTTCTCAGTTAAGACAATGACCAGAGGCTACATTAAGATTATGGTACAAAACTCTAGGAAATCTAATTTTTGGAGCAGAAACAGGGTCTGTATCTCTCCAATCAATCTCTATAGCTGTTCCACTTCAAAAACATTTTGAAAATAGCCACAACAGGGTGAACTCTTCTCCTTCAAAATAAATATATTTTTAAAATTGTTTTGTAGGCAGATGGAACAAATTATTTTCTGTAGGCTCCAGCAGAGAGTTAAAAAGTCAAGGTTATACTGACACATCATGGTAGAACACTTACTGGGAAATAGGAACTGGCTTCTTCATAAACTGTAACGCCTGGTTTTGGCATGCACAATAAGCCTCTCCTCAAGAAAGGGACAGAAAAAAGCAGTACTTCAACTAAAAACTGTTGAAGGAACATACAGAACTGGCACCCACATTTATCTGTGTGCTTTTACTTTATGTACATCACAAACCTTCAGACTATGGCATCTCATTCTTGGTTGCTCTGCAGAGGAACATTTAGAATAATATTTAGAATAATAAGAAAACGTGTTTGCAAATGCCCCTTGAGTGCCTCCTGGGAATCACGGGGCAGCCCTCGAAAAGGCACCTGAGTGCCATGATGCCTCCTTAATAAAGAGGAGCTACAGCATCCTAGCAGCATATCCAGGGCTCAAACCACCACAGCTACATAACCCAAGAGACTCCAGCACTGACACCACAATTCTGCAGGAAGGCTACAAAAATTCAAAAGCAGTTTTTCAGTGCTCTTGTTTTTCCAGGTGTGTTTTCAAGTTGTTTTTTTTCTGCTTTTGTTTGATTTGGGGTTTTTTTGTTTGTTTTTAATTGCCTCCTTTATTCAATGAAAAAAACCTTGCAACATGTAGAAAATGAGCACCCAGTTTTGTCTCTCACTTAACTAATAAAAATACAGCAGCAATGGAGAAACCTGTCCAAGCACAGCACCTTTAATGTTTCTTTTCCCTCCACCCTTAATTTTTGTCTTTAAAAATATGGTGTCGATATAAACACACATCACTGAGAAAGAAGAGCAAGAAAATGAGAAGACATGGTGATGTGAAGAGCATGACTCCTCATCCATTAACTTACAAAAAGTTTCAACTTTATGATTACCTTGATTCAGAAATGAAAATAGCAGCTGGTAAGCTACCAGAAAATAATTTTCCCCAGTCATTGATCTTTTTATAAACAAAGGATATAAGCAGAACTCTTTGATCCTGCCTGATGTAAGAAACAAGGATTTAATGGTCTTAAACTAGTATTTTTAAGATTCTGCTTATGCCATCTTCCCTAATTTTATGGCATTTAAATGCCAAGAAAAAGCTGCACCCATCCCAGAAGCAATCTTACACCATATGCTTTATTTCTTTCTAATAGATGATAAATCCATTAATGGCTTTCTCCATAATTAGAAATGCCATATTAAGATAATTCATATACAAGATCAACTGGTTATACAAGTCTGTCCAATTGAGAATACTAGAGTTTGAAATTCTTTTCACTTTTTAATGTGAATTTATGAAAAAAATTAAAATCTGTCAAAGAGCATTTTTTCAAGGTTAAAACTTCGAAACCAATTTGTCTTATTTGGAAGTGCTACAATTCTCAGTAGGGACTGCAACTCTTGTCTCTGGAAATGCTTCTGCACTGACCCTGAATTTGCCCAAATGACAAATCTTTGGAAAACCCAAAGTCATAGTTTGCATGAGTTTGAGAACTGGAAGTAGTTAAAAATTGCTCAAGCATGTATTAAAATTTCTTACAACCCCAAGTTCTCCAGGCACACCTCAGCTCCCCCCACCTCCCAGGGTTGAGACTGCACAAGCAGTGTCCATCCCCAGGATGGACAGAGGATCCCCCTCTGCCTATGCCAGCTCACGGCCGTGGTCCCAGCGTGATGTGCCCAGTACCTGCTGGCTCCTGGCTGGGAAGCAGGGACCATCACTGCCATGTCATCATGGAGCCAGGTCTGCATCCCCCGAGCTGCTCACAGCCCTCTGCTTGTCTGCAGGTCATGAGGAGGAACAGAACAGCTACAAAAAGAAGTTTTCAAGGAAAAGAAAAGAAGTAATAATGTGGCTTTGCTGCTCAACCTTGACAGCCTACTGATGTCCCCTGGGCTGCTCACTGTAGAGACCCAACTGCACTATCCAGGGCGGTGATTTTTGTTACACTGGCGCCAGTAAGTCCCCAGGCCAAGCCTATAGAGATGCCTCGTTTATGAAGGTATTAAAAAAATTCAATTCCTAAACGCTGTAACCTTTGTCAGACTCTTCCCACTGCTCTGTTTTACAGTTTCAAACTGACACAGAGCTCAAAACAGACTGACTGATATTTTCCCTGACCATTCAATTATTTGTACTGTTTAAATAAACACCCTTACGATGTCTTTTCCTCTCGTATTTTTTGAAGCTATTTCACATAAATGAGATAAGGTCTCTTTCAAAAACACTGGCTCTTTAGGTGTTAAACACAAGCAGTAAATCCACTCTGTCAAATTGCCCCATTTATAATATTTAATCTTCCTTCTGTAATCAGGAGTGCTGAAGCACACATTTAGAGTTGCTTTCCTTTGACACAGTTCTCTTATTACTGTCTCTTTTCCTCACATAATGTCCCACAGCAGCTGTGCCATTATGATGATGCTTTCTCTTCTCTTTTTTTTTTTAAACAGCCTCTCTAGCACAAATAATTAAAACATGTATTTACCTTCCATCGCTTGGCTGAGACGAAGTGCGCGTTTTGGAGGAAGGGGGGCAGTTGTTTGTTTCTTTTTATTTTATTTCTGAGCAGTGACATATTGATGTTTCGGATAATAAATCATTCCAATTTGTTCATCCCTGCCAACAATGGTTTTAATCTTCATTTACGACTTGCAAAGTCCGTTTTGTTGGAAGCGTTTGATAAAATACTCAATTACCATTTTTTTGCACTGCAGTTCAACTGCTGTGCTGATAAAAGGCTCCAGCTCAGAAGATAAACTGCAAATAATTCCTGAAAAACAAATGTCAGAGGCAGTTTACAATGAATGGGATTTTTTTTAGCAGATTATTCTCCCACCAAAGTGACAGGGCAGCTCAGTATTTATTTTGTTGAGAATGTCATTTAAATATTGTTTGACACCTGCTCCCTGCAGTCAGCTACTCAGCACATTACACTTTCAAGGGGTTTAGAAGTGAGGTCCCAGCTCTCTGCATCCACTAACATATTTCAGGGACTCGAGTTTAAAAAGCAGAAATGGCTGCTTCAGTACACACTTCCCAACTCTTGCCAGGTAAGTAAATGGAAATAAAACCCAAGTGTGTGTGCTTGCACACTTCTGCACACCCAAGTACACTTAGGAATTCACAGAACAAACGTGGGAGAAAAAGTGTGGACCTAGGAAAGAGACTAAATTTTTTATTAAACCTCAAAGCAGGGAGTAAGTTAAAAACTTCAATTTCAGATTATTTTTTTTCCTTTCCCTTCTGTTCCAAGGAGAGGAGGTACCCGAGGCTTCTGTGTGGCTCTTCCCCCGTGGGCATGCTCTAGGTGGCACTGCTCAGTGACTGAGGACAACTCACACCCCTACAACGCCTTGCAGAAAAGTGGGATTCTTCCCCCTCCTAAATTTTGAAGTTAAAGTGTCTTGGATTGACAGTGGTTATTGCTCTATCACCTACTTATCCCCAAAATAAAAGGATCATTCATACTTTATTTTCACCTGATCTGCAGCTCTTTTCAGTCCTTAAAAAAAAAAAGAAAAAAAATCAAAGCATTCTTACAAAAACAAGGTACCAAAATGTATGTGAGATGTACACTGAAATGTATGGTGAAGGGGCAGGGAGGAGGACACAGCACAGCAGGGCCAGAGAGAAGGAAGCCAAGGATGCACCTAGAACACTGGCAGGGAAAGGTCCCTGTCTTTCTGTGAAGTGACTAACAATGTGCCGTTTATCGTAATGAATTACAGGAGTAATTAAGTCTTTTGTTTCAGGTTCTTCATCTGTCTTCAACTATCCTGGTTTATTTGTTTCAATTAAGGTTTGGGGGTTTTTTTTGTGCTGAACTCCTGTTTGTCCATGGGGATTCAGAGAACACACGTGAAGCCTCTCCCTTCTATCACAAAAGACTTAAAAAAAGACAGGCAGGATTTACACACACAGAACTGCAAGCGAACAGGAACCAAGCAGAGCATCAAAATCAGAGATATATTTTAATTTAACACTGCCTGAAGTGTATCAAGTCCATTTAAAGGCCATAATCTGCTAAATTAGGTCAAAGATCTATCTTCTCACAACTGGCAGCAAGGAAAATGACACTAAACCAAAAATATGTTTTAAGTTCGTACATTCATAATGTCAAATACATGTGTGTGAGCTTAAGTAGTTATAAGCCAAACTGTATTTATAAAGTACTTCCTCTACCAATTTATATATCCATGTATCTATAATAGGTAAATATAAAACGGGAGCATGCAGAGAATTTTCTGAAGTTCTCATCTCACCTAAGAATACTTTGCTCTTCCTGTCAATGAAAGAGACAGGATTAAGACTTATGGATTAAAAAGAAACAAAACAGAAAAACTTCTTGCAGATATTGCTTATTAAACTCACTTTTAAAATGATCAAAAACATTGGAACTGCATTGTTATAAACAGAGAGGGCTATTGCAAATGTTTTGACCACAAGTAGCTATATAGATTTGAAGAAGTCAATAATTAGCATACATTTAATTTTAAGCATACATGCACATAAATCTGAGAAACAGACAATAATAGGATGCTTGCAGTATGATCCCTACAACGAAAAAAATCTCCTGGCTTCCAGGGTTAAGAGAATTGAGCAGCAACTGTTATTTAATAATAACATGCATTATTACAGAGACAAGATGGAGTATGAAACACTTCAGTGTCTATGTACGTGCACGTGTATGTACCTGTATACACATGCTTCAGAAACCTATTATTGCTTTTCACTAGCCTCTCAAAAAGTATTGAGATTAATGAATCATTTGGTTTCAAAATCTCTTATTTTTCCTCTTTGCTTTCTGCAGCTCAATACAGACATCATTACTTCTCCACCAGTATAGTGATTCTGTTCGTCATGCCTGAAACAACTACAGCACAGAGATTAAATACAATCTATATCCACATAAATCATTGAACAAATGAATCATGAAATTAATATGTAAATTGTGTGTTTAACCTCTATTTATACAGCACTGTCTGTCACCATGTAGTAAATCTAAAACTAATTGCAAATTCACAACTCTGCAAAAAGAACACCATGGTAAAAGCTTGACATATTTATTAACTAAATGTTGAACTACATTGAGTAAGTAATTAACAGTCATGCCAGAACAGGGAGAGGAAATTATATTTAAGCACAGATGTCACCTGTATGAAATAGCTAAAACTATTTTAGATTAGATTTTGATATTAATCAAAGAATACTCCTATTTAATTTTTGACAGACAAATCTGTTTCCATTTATTCATGATTCCATTAAAAACTCCGTTTTTAAACCTGAATGTCATGTCCATTCTCAGCCTGATAAGTTCCTTTTAATGTCTTTTAAAAGAAAACGTGAAGAAGACAAGACTCAAAAGGTAATGTTAAATGGTAATAAAATCTTCCTAGTCCAGGCAAAACCCCCTCAGACAAGGAAAATAATTTTATATTATGTTAAATCCTGTGATTAAGTTGTTTGATACATTAAGAATTGGACATAATCCTTAAAATACTCTAATTTCATTCCTATGTACTTCTAGTCCTTTCTGATAAACAGGATCACCTCCACGGGGAGCATCCCGGGAGTTCTCCAGCTGCTCGTACTGACACAGAGATCTTCTCCGAGTTTAACTTTGTTCTGAAATCAGAAAGTATTTAAAAGACAACCAAAACAGATGTCACATGAAAGCACACCCGCAAACCTGTCTATAGCTTCCAATAGCTTAGTCAGGGAGGTACGAATGAGGAACACCATGGGAGGAAGACATTTCAGCTTCAGGCAGCTAAGACAGGTAGATTAATTCCATGGCACAAAGTAATTAATGTTTACCAGGAGTACCTGTTGTGGCAAACACACTTTATTGTGAAATTCATGATAGTAAGCCTTATTTCTTGAAATCCTCAGCTGTTAAAACTGAGCAAATTCCATAAGAATCAACAAAAATGAAGCTGTATTTGCCTGTGAAATCTGACTGGCCCTATGTCATCTGCCCTCCTGGCTTTTTTACCTTCAACAGGTCAATATAGACAGTTTACTTATACAATTCCCATGCAGGAACTGAGCACAAGACAGGTTCATAACTGTGGAAAAATGAAACCTTGCTGAATATTAGAACAGCAAAGTAAAATTGACTGTATAATAAATATGTACTTTAAAACATAGCAACTGGACCATTGGGCAAACCTGCTTTCTAAAGGGGCACTATCAATTTGAAAAATACACCAAATAAATTCCAGTGGATTAAAATGGCAAACGCTCACTGCAAGGGAAGCCAGTGGCTGATTCCAGGGCAGGAAAAGGGAGAGATTCCCAAAGTGGCCAAGACTGGCACGAAAGCTCACACTGAGTTTTACACACTTCTGTTTCTCAGCTCCAAGTAAAGATAAACTCGGGTAAAAGCAGATAAATTTTACCTCATGTGGAATTTATAGACTTAAGCTGTCCCCTCATGGAAAATTTATTTTGTGCACAGCACTCCTCATGCTGTGCCTGATGAAGCTACGTGAGCATCAGTGTCCCCATCTCCCCACCAGCAAATCAGAGGCACAAAGAGATCAGGTGATTTGCCCAAGGTCACTACACGCATCATTTACAGGGCCAGCAAGGAGACTGAAGTTCCTTGACTCCTGGTTCTGGCAACCAGACCATGATGCCTTTAACTGTATTACAGCAAACTCTTCCTTATGTCATCAATCTTGGATCCAGAGGCATTTTAAATCACTCCAGGATTACGACATTTTTATGGGAGGACAACACTTCATTACTAACCTGAAAATGGGGGGAAGAGCAGCAAAACCTCCCCAAGCTGGGGAGAAAGGAACAGAGCAGAAGGCAGGGTGATCAGCTATGGTGCAACCATGGTTGGCAAACAGAGAGGTGAATGAAAGAGCCCAGGTCTGCTTTATTTCCAGAGGATTTCAACAATCAGCAGCTGTTTGTCAATCTCAGTTACCTTAGTGCTTGTAAAGCAATTGTCTAAAAAGACAAAACGTGAAAACTGCTGTTTATTATTCACTATTTCTTATCTATTTACCCATCTGTTACCTCCATTTCAGGCATACAGATAAGAGAAATAGTAACCTGTGGCTTGTGTCCTACAGCTAAAAGGAGCAGTGGCGAAAGAACAGCGTGGACAGTGCACAGACAGCTTAGAGCTGAGAGTCTGAACAAACTACTGGAACACACACCCATTCAAGTGCTTGCTCATAATAAAGTCAGAGCACACAGATCATACAAGCAGAAAGACAAAGTACAATATAAAAGTAAGTACGTAGAACAATAAACACAAATAAGAAAATCTCAAGGGAGGAACAAATGAGAAAGGGAGACAAAGACAATACAGTTGGCTATGGGACTAGAGCAGAAGGGACTGTATACACAGCTCAGAGAAGGCAGAAACACTTTCAAGTAGTGAAGAAAAAACAATAAGGAAAAATACATGAAAACATTTAACAAGATGGACAAAAGTAGTTAAGATTGAGCTACAACCATCTTAACAGTGCTCCCAGCTCTTTCAGAGCCTTCCCA
This sequence comes from Aegotheles bennettii, assembly GCA_013398125.1. Lineage (NCBI taxonomy): Eukaryota > Metazoa > Chordata > Aves > Caprimulgiformes > Aegothelidae > Aegotheles > Aegotheles bennettii. The sequence goes on along the minus strand of VZRW01011326.1, from coordinate 534,440 downwards.
CTGGGGAGCAGATCATCTGTTACTGACTGTGAGCTGACAGCAAGTCACCAATGCCAGCAGAGCTTAGAACCCAACTGTAACTCTAGGTAACAAGAATTACCTAGATTAAATAAGAGCAGAGCTTCCTGTAAAGACACAAGTATTGATGCCTTTGTTCAGGACACGGGGCAAGACCCTACCAGGATCAGCTTTAACCACTGCACTTTGAACAGGAAGGGGATGCTTCCTCTCACTTGCCTACACCACTCCATTTAGGTTTTTTTAGTGTCTTTTTCTTTTAATCAACTACATTATTTTGTCTAGCCCAGTGTTTCAGATTTAGCAGTCTCAAGTGAATTACTTGACTTATAATTTAATGTTTTTCATCCCGTTTCTTACTCCAGTCCCTCAAGTCACCAAGTCGTCTTTTTTATTCTCCAGATCTTGACAGTATCTTCTTACATTTGTCCGCAGCAAACTGCATTACCACATGCCCACTCTTTGTGCCACAATGATCATTAAAAATATGAAATAAGTTCAGTCACAAAACCATCCTTGAAAACTCAATCAGTACCCTTCCTTAAGTCTAATAAAATGTAATTTGAAATTACATCCTTAAGCCATTTTCCCCATTTTTATCAGTCTCTCCAGGAATTCCCTATACTATATGCTCTCCAGAAGTCCAGATAGCAGAGGCAGCCTTTCCTGTGTCTAGAAAACCAACATCTTGTCAAACGTAGCTATCAAGTCAGCTAAGCATGATCTACCCATGGAAAACCACATTACATTGTATGCAGCTATTGACTTTTCTGCCTGGTTTGAATTACATTTAATAACAATTTTTATTTCGAGTTCCCCTTGCAAGTTAGATAAATTATTACATCTAACTTTCCATGTTTCTACTATGAAATCTATACTGACAAGCTACCTAACCTTAATCTAAGTTCCATAAATTTGCCAAGATAAATTCAGTTACGTTTGTGTATCTGTATTTAGGAGTAAGAAAGACCTGAAGTACTTGCAGTACTTGCTTACTAGGGTAACAAAAACCTAGCAGTTCACCAGCTTTGCCTCCATCTCCCAGACGTAACCACAAGCATTATTTTCAGGAATCCCAGAGCATTTTGAACAAACTCAGAAGGATTTAAAGCAAGCCCCATTATAGAGCTTCTGCATACCAAACACAAGAAGAAAGTAATCTGCACACAGGATGCAAACACGGCAGCAGTGCTTATGCACCATGGGCTAATCCTCAAATTTCCCAAAGACATCCAAGCAGACAAGCAAGTCCCTGGCAAGTGCATGCCACAGCATCATTTGTTACTGCTCTTGGGTCCTGCTTCAGAAACCACTGCTCATGGGCTTCCCTTCTGAGGGCAGGAGGGGCTGGACCACCTTACAAACTTGCTTGTTCCTTATCGCAACCTCAAGGCAATGACCAGGATCTCTGTTCCCACCTTCTCACTGCTGTATAGGTGGCAGCTTCCTGAGCTGTCACAACCTTGGACCTCGCTTCCCATGCAGAAATTTAGAGCAGTCCATCACCACTGCTCCTAGATTAAAAGCACCAGGGAAGGGAGAGAGCAGATACCATAAAGCAGCTTGTTTCGTTCCATGTGTAGGGAGAAGATTGGCACAGTGCTGTTTTTCAAGTCACTAATGGGTCTGATACTGTTTCCACAAGAGATTTATGATAAAAAGATAACTTTCCTCGCTTTTCCTTTTCATTTCTGTTCCTTTCTCTATCCGACATTTCATTCTAGGAAGGAGAAAGAGCTGCTCATTTCTGCGGCAGGAAAGAACAATCTTAGATTTATAACATGTGAGGAACCCATCACCGTGATAGAGCAATCTTTCCACCAGACATCTCTCCATTACCGAAGCTGATGTCTCCCTGCCCTGATGCCACTTCTGGACTGATCTGTCAGCCCCAGCAGCAGGGCTAACAGCACCGCCACCTCGCACACACATTTTTCATCTTTATCTCACAGCAAGCTCTGCAGTTCTTCTTAAACAAACTCTTCAAATGCAGTTTCACCAGTTTTATTTTTTTTAAACAAATGCATTTGAATGAAACTGCACATTTTCAACAGTGGATCTTCTGTGACTTTATTTTCCATCTTATTTTATGATGAAGTTATTTTAGTTTTTATGAAAGGAAATAACGGGTGAAGATGAAGACTTGATTCCACTGTGCTGACAACATACTGGTTGGAGAAATGGTGCAGTTAATAATGTAACTTGATGTATGTAAGCACAGCTGGTTTGGGAGCATCTTTTCAGTAGCACTAATTTATACTTTGCCTTTATTTTGTGTTTTGCTTTATGATTTTGATTAGTCACTAAAATGGGCTCTTGTAATTGCTCTCTGATAAACGGCTTAAAAGCAAGGAAAAAAAAAATCAAACCACGTGGCCTTTATTATTTTATTAGACTTCTACTACATTATTAGATTCAAAAATCAACACCCAACCCTAAAGGCTGTCAGGTACCTTCAGGGCTCCAAAGGAACAGGAAAAAGGGAAGAGGAAATCCCGAACCCTCCACTCTATTTGCCATTTTCAAATCCTGTATCACACTAACTTCCATTGATCCAGTTTAATTTTTGCATCTTAATTCAAGGTTTCACATACAAAATATGTATTACCAATATTAAATGGCTACTCCTTTCACTTCCTGCCCTCCCAGCACTCCCTAAATTCATTATATATTTACTTCTCAAAAAAAAAGGCAAACGGTACAAAGAAAAAAATATGCTAGAAGAGAGTGGGAGATGTCTTTGAGAGTCATAAATTCATACACAGCGCTCTTTGCATTCCTGAACAGACACTATAGAGATTCAGTATTTACCTCTACTGTCAAAACTGCTTTAGAACTCTATTTTCTAGAACTTCGATTTTAAATTCAAATCTCAAACTGTTATGAAAGGCTTTCAGAAGTTTTTGTGTTTTATCAAAAACATAGCAATCAAAAAAGAAAACACAGGCAAACTCCTCTTTGTGTTGAAATCAACAAATGGAACTTCTGAAAGGCTGCTAAGGAAGTCTGGGAACCTGCTGAGGCTACCAAACCCGAAACCATTACTGCAGAATTAGAAATGTCTCATTAACCTAAAACAAAGGTCTCTCCCTGCAAAGAGTGATTTTTCATTTAAAAACTTTCAACACTGAAAAGAGCCTCACTTGTAGAAGGTACCTTATCTTCTCAACACTTTCACCAGCAGGTCCCCAACTGGATGCCCCAAAATCATCATCACTTTTTCTTTGCCTTAGCAAGAGATTGGTGGCAACCAGTGACACTTCCAAGTCGGTTTTCCAGAGACAAAACACTAAGTGTTTCTAAAACCAAAACCTGGAAATACCCCTATTCCTACACACCTCAAACGTAACACCCAAGAAAAGGCCAGAGTATTCCTCACTTGGGTGGGGAAGCCCACTGAGAAATGCTCAGCAATGGGAAAATTCACATCACCATCACCAGCCACCTCCCGCTGCACGGTCATGGCAGAACTGGTGAATCTGCCCTTTGCTGGAATTCAGTGGAAACACTCTTCCAGCTTCAGCACAGACAAGCAAGTTAATCACCTGATTTAAAGGTAGGCTGCTCTTTATATTATCTCCGAAGGAAATTGACAGCCGTTAGGCTTTTACAGTGACAATGTGATGATCAATGTTGCAGTCTCAGGTGTTAATGCTTCATCTACCTCTAAAAGCAAATGTAATAACCCAGAAAGATCAATATTCTAAGTTCTTTATTCTGGGTTAAATTACTGTGAATTCATTGCATTATTACAGGATTCCATCAGTGACATTAACCATAGTCTAAAAGAGTTAATGCTGAACAGTGCGTCACCGTCGTCCTCACCCAAACTCTCCAACTCCTACAAAAGGAGTAAGGACACATCAGAAAAGTATTTGGGTAATACTGGCATTATTTGTGCAAAATTCAGCAATGAAGTAGCTGAAAAGCTGGAATGGCTCAGGCCAGTGAGAACAGAGCACAGCCTTCACCTCAGTCATTGGTTTACAGCGCAGCCCAAGCGGTGCTAGCGATACGGCAGGGGAGTGTGCGGCAACACCCCGATCGGCTTTGTTTCTAAACAAAGGACAATCGTAGAAGGATCCAAAGTATATGAAGAAAAAAGAAGAGGTGGAGACTCTAATCCATGTACTACTATTTTTCCCCAAGGATTTTACTTTATCAAAATGAAAGTACTAGTTGTAAAGTGCTGCACTATAGCATGGTACCACCATACCACTCGCCTGATGGCCCGTAGAAAACTTGTATTCATTTTTATTTCTTTTTTAAAAGGCACACAAGTATGTGATGGCTCCAGTTTTCCACAACTAGCTGTTCAGAACAGCAGCTGCCATGATAACTGGAAGACAACCGCCTGGTTCATTGGGTCCAACATCCTTCACTTACGAAGCATCAGCCTAGAAACCCAAGAAACCCAACTCATGATTTCCACTACCCCTCAGTGTCTGTCACAGCTTCCCAAAGTCATAGTTAAACCTCACAAACATACACCCTAGTACTGCATTTTTGCCCTAGATAAATAATCTAAACAGGGTTTGCATGTGCTGGAGGGGGCAGCTTATTTTATAAAGAGCAAGGTAAACCTTTTCTGAAAAGAGAGAGAAAAAAAGACTTTAATATAACAAGCTATTCTGCAGCCAACTTAACCAACCTGCAAGGAAAACATTTAGCCAGTATTAAAAAGCAAAAAGCACCTTACATTTTGATTAATTTGATACCCTCGTATTATGCATAAAGTCACTCATTCATTTTGCCCTGCGAACTATTCTTATCCACAACCAGATAATATCAGAGTGAAGCAGTGAGGAATTTTATTAAAGTAAACACAATCCTGATGTAACACGCTCGTTATGGCAATACACCAGCAGTCGGCAAGAAATGGGCCATTTTATATGGATGTAATAAATATTTTCTTGGACACACACCTACTGTTCTTTGAAATATTAAATATGTAACTATAACAAGCTTTTTCTCGGTGTCTGCCTAAGCAGGAGTCAGTTATCATATTTTAGATATCTAAAAAGCTTCCCAAGTAGGAAACAAGCATGCTAGCGTCCAGCAATGGCAGTAAGAGTGTGTGCAGACTTCTAACCAACCAAACAGCAAGCCAATTCCTCATTTTGGAGTCACATTCTGATACGTACTATTGATGGAAAAGCATCTACAAATAAATACTTATTAACTTATTAGGAAAGGAAACAACTACAAACAAAGCCAGGTGCAGCAAGAAGTGTTCTCCAATAACAGATGGGCAATGCCAAATAGCAATTTCACAGCAAGCCACGGGGTAGAAATTAATCCATCTCCTAGATCTGATGGATGAACTTCCTTAACACATGATAAAAATGAGTGCTGCTTTCTCTCAGAAGTTACACAGCAGCTTCATGCTTGCAAAACAGTCAGGTTACAACTATGGTTCTTGCTCCTACTTCCCAAATTACTGAAGCTCTAAGGGTTACCATACTTGCTACTGGCAAAACTGGATTGGTCACCCAAATGAAGTCTTTGCTCATTAGCGAGAACCAAAACTGCTCATTAGCAATTGAGGTATATCAAGTGGGGCACACCTCACCTCTCAGTTAGCTGCTTGGTCATACATGTCACATCTGCTCCTATTTCTATGGGCCCCAACTTCGACTTGGGAGTTTTATCTTCTTTCTTCAGCAGGTTTCCTTTAGCAGAAGACAAGGGAACAGGTATGGGTGCTGGCTGGCTCTCCACTTAATCTGGATATACTTGCACACTCTGTAGACTAAAAATGATTTTTTGGTGCCACCCATCACACCAAAGTCTCACAGGACAACTCTCACAACACTGATGGGCAGTTCTAGACAGCATAACCCAGGAGCACATCGCATCCTTCAGCCTGGCTGTCCACCCACGATGGAACAAGAGCTATCAAGTACCAGACACCTGCGGCACCACACCGTGATTTAGCAGAGCTCTCTCTGAGTGGCAATAAAACCAAAATTGTCAATAAACTTTTTTGTTTGGAAAGTAACCTAGTTCTATACTCTTCATCCCCTAAAAAACTTTCACTTCTTATTAACTCGTAATATTCCAAATTATCTTCAATTCTAGTTTATATTCTTAGGCTAATGTTTTAAAAACTCCCCAAAAAATTAAAACCAAACAAAAAAAAAAAGAGACCTTTCACATAACATGAACTAAACACCAGACATCCTCTTCCACGCTATGGAGCCTAAGGCCTGGGCACACACACTAACTTTAACAGATGTATTATGTATCATTTTTGGTTCTAAATACGCTCATAGTAGCACACACACATATATATGCGCATACACACACAGTCCAAAATCATCTCATGCTTTCATGAAGATTTCTGACCCTTCCTTACCAGTATTTTTGCAAACACTGCCTTTGTGAAAAATGTATAAGAGTAATGAAATTCCTGGCTGAGGCTTTAATCTCCAGTCACTTCCATAACAGAGGGGTGGATCAGAGAGTATAATTTGCTGTTATCGTACTGCTCATCTCCTGTGTTGACAATAGAAATCCTCCTGTTAGTTTTTCTTAGACAAACGTGACCTCAACCTGATATGACACTTTATTTTTTCAGCTGTGTAACAACAGTCTTAAACCAGGTGCTTTCTAATCCTCTTTAGCCCGCTTTGGGAAACTTTTGTGTTGTTATCAGCAAGATAACACATTATAATTATTTTTTTGTTTTGGCCAAATTTGTAGGTTTATAACAAATACTATACACCAACTTCTTGACATTTTCACATTTTCCTGTTATTAGAAGTATTTGACTACTACATGTTTTTCATACTTTTAATTAAAATCCTTAAGTATAGATTTTCGGGCTTTTAAGGAAATAGCAGTAACATTCCAGTATAAAATGAAAGCATTAACATACTGAAAATATTTGTTTTCCTTTTGAAAAGATTGATCATTACTGGTTTCTGGAGGTTTTGGTAGGGAATACGTATCTTTTCTTGGTGGTATGTCTGCATATTCATCAGCCTAAAACAATTTTAAACCCCAGCCTCTTTGGTATTGTGTTTTAGTACTTGCTAGCACTAGAATTTTGCACCATAGCCCTGAATTTATAGCCCTCATTTAGCCATCATGCTATTCAAAACCCTGACTTTAAATATCCGCCACACAGATATGAGTAACAAAAAGAGACAGAGTATAGCTATTGTGCCTTCAAAGCAAAGTAATAAACCATTCTGCTTGCTCTCCTTCATGTTCTTTAATTCATTTCATTTCATTTTAACTACCCAGAACAATTTCACCAGCCATTAGCCTGGAATGAAACCTTACAAAGGCTGATTGTTGTTATAAAGATGGGTCCCAGCACTCCCTCCCCCTCCTTTTCATAAGTTTTAGGACAAATAGGCTACTTCATAGCTACAGCTTTGTTTTTAAAAAAGAGAATTCCTGCGAAGCAAGCGACAGACAAACTGCTTCACATCCACATTCAAAAGGCTCCAAAAAAACATCCACACTGAGCTGGTCTGGCTCGGAGCCCTGAACCGAGACCCCGTCCCAGGAAAGGGACAACAAAGGAGGAATCTCTGGGAGATTTTCCACACAAGGTGCACAGGTCCACCCTGTACACAGACACCCATGTCCTCGCCCTCACATCCTTAGGAGCAGGTGCACGGGGGCAGCACCAAACCCTCGGCTGCACCCCGGCCAACTCAAGTCATGAAAGGAATCAACCCATTGCTTTTATGAGCACGTTTTTATATTTTGCAGAAATAAACCCTCACGAGTGCCATTTCTGCCAGCCTATGCCAAGAAAAAAACTGCACGTTTCTGTCTTCACTGCATCCATGTTTGGAAAACAATCTTAAAAGGGAAAAAAACCTAGTAAGATGTGCTGTTTTTTTCCAGTTTGACAAGAACTGCACACCTTACATTTTCACATCTTCATGGAAAGCTGTGAAGAAAGGTATTAATTCTTGAAAAGTGTGGATGCTGCTCCTTCTTCTTCTAGCTGTCGGCATCCCCTCAGGCCTGGACAGTCTGGCTGTTGAATATTTAGCCCTGACCCTGTAACAGCCATGCCTCCATCTAGGCAGTATATGCATGTAGCAACATCCCCAACCCAACGTTCACAACCCTGTCCAGCTCAGATGCGTTTCTGATCCTACTCAACCAGCAGATCAGAGAAATCTTTTCCAACAAAGTGTCAACAAACTGTCTGCACAGACAACTCCCTCCTCGGGTTGTGTATTATGTGGTTTGTATTATTTTTATTCCTTGGTTCAGTGTCACACTTGTCAGAAGAGTGAACACCACTTTTCCATAGTAACACGGGTTTGTGATGGAAGTTGTGAAACCTTCAAGCCTTACAGATATTTCTGCAAATACCCAGTATCTGCTTGAACATTAACACCACGAGCTCAGAAATGAAAAGGAATGAGAGTTCTGCATTTTCTTTTCCAGAAAGACACCAAAACTGCTCCTGAAATTTGGACATTTTTTCCTCTTCCAAAACCAAAGTTTAACTACTCAATCCGTATTTTTTTCATCATACAGCAAGGGAAAAAAAATTGCTTAAAAGAAATTCTAAGTCATGATAACAGCCAAAAATTACTTTTTATGTAGTGACAAAAAACTTGGAACATGAGACTCTGTTGAGTGTGAGAGTGTCTATAAACAGAGCTGCTTTAGCCCATCTGAGCTGTTATTGGTGGTGCCAATAATCAGAGTATTTTAAAGATGATCTCTGCAAAATTGCATGTTTTACTATTCACTTCTACATTATGTAAATGAATACCACATTAAAATCTATCATTTTAGAGGTATGCTTGGTAAAATAGACTGATAAATACATCCTACCGCAATTAAAACTTTTGTATGATGTAAATTTATGGAAATCTATCAAAAGAAACACTGAACAAACATTCCCTATTTGCCTTAAGTATATATCTTTTAGATACTGTAAACAGAATTAAAGAACCTGTAACCCAGCTTTGCCATACATTTGTGCTCAGTTCCAGTGCCTCTTGCCATATTCTCCCCTCTCCCCTAAGAGTCTGACCATTCATTATTTCAAACTAAACCTGAGCCTGGATGCAGCTAACACTGCAAGATTAGTTATGACTTTTTAAAGCAAGTACTGCTATATAAGTTTTTAAATGAACACTTAATCCTTTACCTGACATTTATTTAAATACTGGCTTCTCACCTTCATGCACTTTGTGTCTCAGAGCCACCCTGCTCCGTGCTACAGCATCATTAGAGATCTCAGTTAAGCTGGACCAGTATTTCTCATCCCAGCTAGCTAAACTCACCACTCTCAATGGGAGAAAACAGTGTTTGCTTCCAGCTTCACAGTTGTCATATATCTACTGCGAACTGTTAAATTCAAACACTGTCCTATCCCCCAGGATAAAGGGATCACCAGGAATAACTCTGCCCTGAAACAGACTGGCTTTTCTCATTCAAACAGCTCTCTGAAACCCACCAGATAATAACACTGAAGTATGTTTTAACATGTCTAGCTTCAACACACTTTAGACATCTTAATTTCTATTCTGAGGCTTCTACATTAATTACAACAAGTGCAGTAACTCACTTGAATGCAGGGGCAGGTTTGTCATGTCTTGTACTGGGCAAAACCTCAGCATTTGTGAGCTAAACATTCAAGAAATGCAAATCCTTTTTCTTCTCTAGATTGCTTCAAGTGTGTGTGTGTGTGTGTATATATATGAGTGCATATGCACATCAGAAAAATCATCTAACAAAATCCAATGTAAAACATGCTCAAATCAAATAGTAAACCAAACATTTTTAAAACAATTATTATAATTCATAATAGAATCTTTATGTTCATTTATAGACATTCTTCAAGCACGATATTGCTACCAAGACATACATGTTCCAAATCATTTTGATTCTCTGCCTGCCAGGCCCTGTGCTGCGGCTGCTACACCCTGCACATTGCCGTGCAGTAACAGCAGAGGGCAATTCCAATATCCAAGTTTACATGTTGTTACACACATCTCTGCACAGCCTAGCAAATAGAGGACTCACTATATATATACACAGACACACATCTACACCTAGGAAGGGCAGCCTACAAAGGAAAGCAGAGTTTAAGGTGAGGGTGGGTTTTTTTGAGAGAGAAAAATCCTGCATTTTGCTTTCTCAGAATTCCATTTCTGGACCACAGAACACACACTCCATCCTGCCAGGAAATTGTACTTGCAAGCAGCAACATGTGGGCATCTCAGCTTCACCCCAAAAATAAGTATAAAAGAAAAAAAAACCACTCCTTAAACACAGAGTCCAAGCCAGATTCGGGTTTGCACCTTCTTATCGCAAGGACAGCTTCTTGTTACACTCCTCCAAGCAGCCTGGGATTCACAAGTTTCCCTCTCTTTGCTGATGGCATCATTAAATCCAGACAACGAAGTTGAAGGTATTAAAAGCCAGTCACAAAGTGGCCACACAGGGATGAGAGGGGAGTTAAGGCATCAGCTCCCTTATACCAACTGCCCGGATCACAGGTACGGCCACAGAGTAAAGAGAGCATTTACAGCAGTGCTGGAATTAGGAAAAGCCTTGGCTACACCAACTTTATAAAAAATTATTTTCATTCACACACTATTATCACCGGACTTTCCCCTAAGAGAGCAAGAAGAAATTCAGAAGCAGATTGTAACCTCAAAATAAGAACTACATTAATTATCCACGAGGGAAAAAAGAAAGTACAAAAAGCTGGTCTAAACAAGCAGAGTTTCTATACAACAGCTTATTTTTCCCTTCCATCTCTGCTCCTTACAGTGACACAAAGCAGAGACTGGCAGCCAGGGAAAGCAGCAACAAGGAATGTGTCTTCTGGAGCACTGCTTCCAAGTTCAGCCTGGTCCCACAGAAGCTGTAAAAACTTCCAAGTCTGCTAAATCTGTTCTATTTATTCCTCATGTTACAATGTTACATAATAAGTGGTTTTAAAAAAGATTAAGTTTTACAAATAGCATTGCAATTGCTTGATATTGTGGGATGCTGTCAGCTCCTGTTGTAAGCAATGGCAAAAATCAACTGCCCTCTACCAGGTCCTCTACCAGACCAAAATTCAGGCTTGCAAACATTGCACGTAAATGCCCAAATCCTTGCTGGAAATCCATACAAAAGATATCCCTTAGCTTTAGCAGTACCAGAGAAGTCCCAGATAATATTCTGAAGAAGTATTTGTCTTGCTTAGAGGGTAATCAGGACATTTTGCAGGCCTGCACTTCTCAGTGAAGACTGACCATTTGACAACGTCCACCCCAGCACCCCAGGGCAGCAGCGCGGACACTGAGCAGGATCAAACCAAGACCCACAGTAACTCCAGAGCACACAAGGCTTGGCAGTCTCACAGTCCCCCTAAAGACAATATTTTCACATTAGAGTTCAACAGGAGGTTTACAGCAAATCTGGGGCCGTGATTCCACCTCTGGAGCCTGTACTTAGCTCTTGAACAGCAGTTAAGATTGCTTTGCAAAGCAGACTGGAGATTCCTGCAACTCCCTTTTGCTTCCAAGGCACCCACCAGCGCTCACTGCCATTACAGCCAGCAATGCAGAGCCTTTGCAGGAACACAGTCAATACTTGTAACTGAAGAAGATAAAGTGTACCATCAGTTGCTTCAAAGATGTTTTCCAAAGGCCTGAAGCCATTCTTCATACACCAAGGCTGGAAGACAATCAATACAGGGACAGGCAAGATACAGAGTGGGGAGAGACACAAAACCAAACCAAACAAACACATCAAGAAACTGAAACGGGACCCAAAATACTGTAGGCTTAGTGCTGTGTTAATCCTCTGTTAAACTACTAATGGTATCTACAAGCGCTGACATACACTGAGAAACTATTGTGTAAACAGCATGCTACACATGAACCTCTTGGTGAATAAATAAATGAAATAAACCCCACCATCTCTCCCACGACCTTGCAGTGTCCAAATTTACTATTTAAGCTGTTGCCTAAGCCTAAAACCTGGTACTTTCACTGGCAAAACATGTTAGCACATTTTAATGCACAAAATAGTCTCTGGACAAACCAAAACAAGTCCCACAAAAGGGGTGTAGCCAGATTTTTGTCGTTGTTACTTAGCAAATATTCAGTTTTACAGGTGCTGGAGTATCCTGAATTGGTTCGAAAAACACATTTCATAAAAAGACCTAAAAACAGTAAATCTGTAAAACAGATATTATTTAATACTCTTATTAACTGCAGTTTGCTTAATTGCAATATTTAAGTCATGAGGAGACCTAAAATTGTTAGATGCATTTAATTGAAATACTATCCCTAGAGCTAAACACTGCATGTTTTTATAATAAGACACATGTTACCCATTAATAGCTAACTGTTCCCCTTCCATGGAAAAACCCACAGACAAAGCAAGGGGGCAAGGGGAGAGTAAGGGAGCAAAACTACAGTACCAGGGAAGGGGAGGAGTTTGTTTTAAGGGGTTTGGGGTTTTTTTTTAGTCTGTGTTTAGTCAAGTGATCTTCATCCCTGTTTTTTCTAGTATCTCAAGAGGTAAGTCTTCATATAAAAATGAAGGAACCTTCTTCCTCTCTTTTTCCTTCCTCATTCTCCTCACCTTTCTTCCATCTCCATTTCTAATGTGGCTTTGATTAACACGAAAAGTTGAAACAAAATTCAAATAAGTCTAAGAAAGACTAGAAATCAAACCAAAGCACTTTCTGAAAACATGAATTTCATGGTTTTAAAACAAGTTTTAAAAACCCCTCATGTTAGATATGATTTATTTACAGGGTTGATAATGCTTTACTGCAGCCCACTTCATAGCCTAGCAGTCTCCTCTGGTCCATCCTACGTGGCTCAGTAAGTGATCCTTCACTGTGTCGAAGTTCTGGCACTCCAGCCAGTATTGGCTGCCCAACAGCACACGGTGCAGACTTCAGCTATTTTCCCATTTCTTTCTTCCACCTCAGAAAATTCTGATTAATTGGCATTACGTGGCTAAAGGGTTTCCTTACCCTTGGATTAAAACAGACATTAGCTGCTGATTCCCTGCTTCGATAAATGAAAATAACATCCAAGTCATTTGATTCTTCACTTCCAGATACTATATTGGATGTAAATACTAAATTAACAGCTTTTTCCGTATTGGAAAATTGACAGTAAGGCAGTAAAAAGGAAGTTTCTGGATAATAACTGCTTTTGTTGTGGAGCTCACAGAAGGAAAACACAAAAGAAGGTCTTCTACCGCGCTGATCCAGCACCTGCCTCTCCCTGGCACACTAAGATTATCATACATACACATCAAAACATCATCTACAAAATGCTGAGTCCCAATGGGTTCATACTTAGCATTTTTAAAAAATATTTACTTAAGAGCAAATAGTATCTACAAACTGGAAAACCTCTACAGCACCTGCACACAGTTCTGACACAGTTTAGACAGAAACTGCTTTGATTTACCACGGTGTTAATATGCTGCAGTTATCAAGTGCAGTACAGAATTAAAAGCATAAGCACAAAAGTGAACACTAAAATTCTCTTGCACAAACAGATCAAAAAGTATCTTCTATTGGAGAAAAAGTAAAATAAGTGTACAAAAGTAATAGGTATGTCAATAACATTCTGTCCTGGCGAAAACCTAACCTTAAACAAAATGCTGTTTAAAATAGTTAATATATTTATACCAAA